>KL272927.1:0-29938 GCA_000699545.1 Podiceps cristatus
CCTTTCTCTCTGATTCTCCTCCCCACCCCAGAGGGGAGTGAGGGGAATGAGCGAGCAGCTGCCTGGTATTGGGTTACCAGCTGGGTTAAACCATGGCACTGACTCAATGGGTAAATTTTATCTTATTATCTTCCAAGGCTTCACTATAAAAAACAGAGAGAGTGAGATGCAACAATGCAAGGTGGACAGTTTATAGGCTGACTTCTTCAGAAAGCAAGTTCTTCCCAAAAGAGTAACTTTTAGCAATTTAGCAACTGCCCCATGAGCAAGACATCACTCACTACACAAAGAGAATAAACCAAGTTTATCAATTCTGCAACTCTGCAAAAACTCCTGTTGCTGCAACAGGACAAAAGATCTGTCCACAATAAATGTGTCACAAGTTCCACAGCGCAAGCTATCCTGCAAGGAAGGGAATCTTTACCACTAACTTTTCTTCCAGTTGTCTGGACTGAAGACCAGTGTCATCAAAAAGCAAAAGATTGAAGAGGAACACCTCAGATATGGTACAACGTCAATAAACAAGAGCTTCCAAATGCCTGGTAAGAGTACTATGCCTGGAATATTTCCAGAATGTTTCAAAATCTTATTGCAACAAAAATCAGATCCCAGACACTTAATCCCATCAACTGTATTGGAAACTGCTTATTAGAACACGTGACACTAGTGCTTAAGCAATACAAAACTCTATGACAGGGCAGAGGATTAAAGCAGTCTTGGACCACATTCACAGTGACAGACTGAAAGGGACTTGCATCAAGTCAGGCGGAGATGTACATCATAATCACCAGAGTAGCTATTATAACCAAGGTGGAACCTTAATAGCCAAGAGGAATGCCTCACTTCAAAACTCCCAAGTGAAGAGCCAACAGTGAGTTCCCAGGGTGGATGGGGAGTAATTAAAAAAAAAAAAAAAAAAAAGCTGATGAATGCCAAAAAAGCACTTTCAGTAAGTGTCGTAAAGACCTACAATTAGCAATCCCTTACCCGTAAAGCAAATGAATATGGTATTTGTTCTGTCTCAGTAGTCCAAGAGCTGTTGAACTTGTGAGCCATGTGTATATTATTAATTAGGAGGTTCTGAACAAACTAGGCTGGTACACTGTCAGAAAGCAATGATTTCTGTTTTACAGATAATTTCCCAATTCAGTGGGAAAAAATCCCTACTTGTTTACCACGTTCAATTTAAAAAGTGAAGCAAACAAATTCAGTTGCATAGTTTCATAGACTGACTACAGTTAAATACCTCTAATCACACAAAATTGCAAAGCTCTTTGAAACGAGTATCCAAAGTAGTTTTTTTCTTCATTCTGCTAATGGCTAGCAATAGTATTACACAGATATATATGCACAAAAATGAATGGTTTGGTGTGAAATTCTTCAAGTTTTTATGTACTCTGCATCTTTCATCTGATGGAAGTCTTCTATGCTCTTATGCAAAACTCAGAAAATATCTGCTAGGAACAGTCCAGGCTAGTGCGTATTTCCTAAGGATTTGTCCTTGCACATCTACACACTATACTAAGAAATATTAAAAAAAAAAAAAAAAAAAAAGGAAGAAAAATCAGATTATGTCAGTCTTACAAACGTCTTTTATCTCAACTACCCCACCATAATACTGCTGCTTTAATTAAATATCAAATCGGTCAAGCAGGCATGCAAATTTAATTACCGCTGCAATTTAAAATGAGCTTGTTTCCCCTGGAAACCAGTGAAGGTTAGCAGAATGACCTCAGTCTAATGGAAAATCCTCAGCCTGGTAAGACACTGGACACAGGAATGTGTCTCTTATGGTGTAAATACCATTCTCTGTAATACAATGCTCACAAAGAAGTACTTGTTTAACAAGTTTAATCTAAACATATCTGAGGTCTGTGGCAGCTGATCATTTGATGTAAAGAAATGAACTGGACCATTACAGGGAAATGGCCTATTCAGCCTTAACTTTGTCAGCTCAGTAAGAGTGGACCTGATGTCAGAAGTCTCTAAAGATCTTCTGTTTTGATTGATATTTTTCCCCTGACTCATTATTCTCACTGACCGTTTCACTCAGCCACCTTGGTACAGGAATCAAGGGTCAGGTCACTTCAAGTGAAACAGTCAGGGCTCTCATAGGAGATGATGGGCAGAACAGGAAAGGGGAAAGAAAAGAGGAAACCTAGGAAACAACTTTGAGCCAGAAGTGAGAGTGGAGGTGACTGAGGGACAGAAGAATTTTTTAGGGCACACAGCATCAATACACAGTGTTTCCCATCAAACACTGAGAATGAGGATTGTCACCTTGAACAGTCTCTGCAGAGTTTCCTGTTCACATCAAGGGTTTGGAAGAGACTAAGGAGACACCCAACATGATGACGGCAAGAAGTTCTGTTCTCTCTGACGTATGTCCTAAATGGTCTTCTAGGCTAGCTGTCAGCAACCTGAAACTCACCTCATTTCCAGTCCTCTGTGAAGGAAAACTTATGTACATCTTCCTTCCTTTTCTGCACTAGGATTTTGGAACAAGAATCTCAAAAGGCTACCTGTCAGATGGAGCCAATGATTCTGCTCCCGGGCAAAACCCAAGCAATGAAAGCAATTACTTGTCTAATGATACCTGAATAGCTGAACACAGGCCAAAGTTGTTTAGTAGGAAGCAACTGTAGACATTTGGATTTATTCAAAAAACATAAGAATTTAGTGAAAAGCAACTGGCAGCTGAGAAGGTACTTGGTAATACAGTCCTCTTGCATTTAAAAATTGCAGATGTACCCAAGTATCTTTATAACCTTAATCTAATACTCTGTCTAGACAAAAAAACTCATAGAATGTATAATGTATGACACTTTCGACATCCTCTGTGGGTACTAAGCAATAAATCAGATTTGCAGACTCAGAAAAATTGCATCCTTTTGAAAGTGACTTGCCAAATTTCAGTAAAGGAAAGGTTTTCTGCACTTGGGAATAAAACCATGATGCTTTAAGGATGAGTAGCAAGAGACCAGATCCAGGAAAATAATTAAACCAGTATTGAAGTGGTGGAATCTGTAGAGACGAAGGAGAAAACAGTGACCATTTCTGTGCTGCACACCTTCCTTTCAATGCTGCATCTTACACAAAGACTTCAAACTTGACACTTGTTGTACAGAACAAATATTATACAAGTTCTTCACTGCATGCTAATTCCATAACAGAACTGCATTTAATACAGAAGCTGTATTTTGCTATTCTCCTTGTTCACTAGCATCTGATAGCAAAGGAAATCAAGGTTGTGTGATCTTACCTGGTCAAGGGAGTTCAAATCCATGTTCTTTTACCTCCCCAGAGCTACTGAACCTACCTAGGCTGTAGGTCATAGCCTAGCAACTAGACTTCACCTGGGAAAAAGGAGGTGTCAATTTTGATGTCTTGTCCAAGGATTGCTTATGCTTTTCTATACAGTGCAATGTATAAACACATAAGCCATACTTAAGGAGAATAATGGAATAGAGCTGCCTCCTCCCATGCCACCCTTCCTCTTTCTCCCCCTTATCAGCCCAAAGACTCTCAAATTCTCTTCTGCAAAGGAGAAGGGGAAAAAAAAAAGCCAAACCCACAGAAGAAAAAGAGTGTTTACACCCAAATAGCCTGAAGCTGTACAGTTAAAGGCTCTCTTTTAAGGTTTTTGTTCTTAATCCCCTTAGGATGAGGGCAGCAAGGTGTTCCATACCCTTGGACAAAGATTTAAGTAACTATGATACTGGGAAAAGTAGCTTATCATGTGTCTTTCTGAGCTAAGTGGATGCAAATGCTACATTCCTGGTGGAACTGAATCCTGTTTATGCATGAAAGTCCTCCACCTGGGGAGCTTTTGGTAAATGAGAGCATCCCAATCAGATACAAGTGTGAAACCAAAGCCAAACTGCTTTACCCTTCCAAATTCATGCAGAGTGGGAACCTGCATTAATCTAGGTCTATTATTTTGACCAACTACTTGTCACATGCCAATGGCACGTCTTTCAAACACATATCCTTCTCATTCTGTTGTGTCCACCATTATCATCAGTGTAGTTCTAAATCATGAGGGATAGATTAGCAACAAACCTTCTTTCTGACTTTGTCATTGGCAGAGTTCCTTTGCTGAAACTCTAAATGCAATTATTCGTTTGCTTACTGGTTGCTTGCTGGATATAAAGCATTTCATTTAATGAACTGTACATCCTTATTTAATGATACTTTATACTGCACTGCACTTTTAATAATGGTCTGAGTGAAAAAAATATACTGCATTACATCACCCAAGGCCAATACTTTCTTAAATAAAATTTCCCTTAATCTGAATCCCAACAGATCAACTTCATCTGTTCTATTTCCTTATACTCGGTTAACACATGCCACAAAGCATAAGCATTTGCCATGGCAATACATTCAGTGCTAGGGCTTCTGGTGTGTGATAAACATTTTAAGTACTATATGCAAATTCCCTCTTTTACAGCAGAGGAAAGCTCCTATTCATCCCTCCATTGTATACTGTGCATTTTTAACAGTTCAAGGGGTCACCTTAATAAACCCTAACCCAGACTGAACTGTACAGAAATAGTCCAAGGCTCTGACTTTCTCCTGTAACTAATGATGTGTTTTCCTAAAACACAGTACATGTTCCTTACTATTGTTCTTGACATGTTATAGCAAACCATGTGTCTTGGAATTCTCCTTTTACCCCTTCCCCTTTCAGGGCAACAAGTAGGATTAGTACCCTGAACTTCAGGAGAGCTGAATTTAGCTTCTCAAGGACCTAGTTGGAAGAATCACATGGGTTAGAGCTCTAGAAGGTAGGGGGGCCCAAGACAGCTGGCTAATATTCAAGAACCACTTCCTCCAAGCTCAAGATCAGTGCATCCCAACAAATAGAAAATCAAGCAAAGGAGCCAGGAGGGCTACATGGATGAGCAACGAACTTCTGAAAAATTCAACCACAAGAAGGAAGATCACAGACTGTAAAAAAGGGACTGGCCACTTGGGAGGAGTATAGGAATGCTGTCAGAGCATCAGGGATGCAAGGAGGAAGGCTAAGGCCCACTTGGAATTAAACCTGGCAAGGGATGTCAAGGATAACAAGAAGGGCCTTTCAAGTACATTAACAGCAAAATCCAGAGTAGGGAAAATGTGGGATCGCTGCTGAATAAGTTGGGCACCCTGGTGATAGAGGATACAGAGCACGTGGAGCTACTGGATGCTTTCTTTGCTTCAGTCTTTACTGCTAAGGCTGGCCCTCAGGAATCCCAGACCCTGGAGTTAAGACAGAAAATCTGGAAAAAAGAAATACTTTCCCTTGGTTGAGGTGGATGAGGTCAAAGATCTTTTAGCCAAGCTGGACACCCACAAATCCATGGGCCCTGATGGAGGCACCCACAAGAGCTGAGAGAGCTGGGTGGCCAGCTTTATTGCGAGGTCACTCTCCACCATCTTTGAAAAGTCATGGAGATCAGGAGAGGTGTCTGAGGGCTGGAAGAAAGCCAATGTCACTCCAGTCTTCACAAAGGGCAAGAAGAAAGATCCAGGGAACTGCAGGCCAATCAGCCTCACCTCTGTCCCTGGAAAGATGATGCAACATCATCCTGGACATCACCTCCAAGCATGTGGAGAAAAAGAAGGTTATTTGGAATAGTCAACATGGATTCATCAAGGGGAAATCATGCTTGACCAACCTGATAGCCTTCTATGATGACATGTCTGGCTGAGTGGATGAGGGGAGAGCAGTGGATGTTGTCTACCTCGACTTCAGTAAGGTTTCTGACACCATCTTCCACAACATCCTCATAGGTAAGCTTAGGATGTGCAGGGTAGAGGAGTGGACGGTGAGGTGGATTGAAATCTGGCTGAACCACAGAGCTCAGAGGGTGGTGATCAATGCTGCAGAGTCTAGTTGGAGGCCTGTAGAAAATGGTGTTCCCTAGGGGTCCGTTCTGGGTCCAGTCTTATTCAATATATTCATCAATGACCTGTATGAAGGGACAGAGTGTCCCCTCAGCAAGTTTGCTGATGGTACAAAACTGGGAGGAGTGGCTGATTCACCTGAAGGCCGTGCTGCCATTCAGCGAGACCTGGGCAGGCTTGAGAGCTGGGTAGAGAGGAACCAGATGAAGTTTAACAAGGGCAAGTGCAGAATCCTGCATCTGAGGAGGAACAACCCTGCGCACCAGTACAGGTTAGGGGTTGGCCTGCTGGAAAGCAGCTCCAAGGAAAGGGACCTGGCAGTCCTGGAGGACAGCAAGCTGTCCATGAGCTGGCAGTGTGCCCTTGCCGCCAAAAAGGCCAATGGTGTCCTGGGGTGCATCAAGAAAAGTGTGGCCAGCAGGTTCACAGACGTTAGCCCCTCTATACTCTGCCCTGGTGAGGCCCCATCTGGGCTCTCCAGTTCAAGAAGGATGAGGAACAACTGGAGAGAGTGCAGCGGAGGGCTACTGAGATGATAAGGGACTGGAGCATCTCTCTTATGAGGACAGGCTGAGAGACTTGGGACTGTTTAGCCTAGAGAAAAGAAGACTGGGAGGGGATATCATTCTTCCTTATAAATATCTAAAGAGTGGGTGTCAAGAGGACACGACCAAATTCTTTTCTGTGGTGTCCAGCGACAGGACAAGGGGCAACAGGCACAAACTGGAACATGGGTAGTTCCATATAAACATGGGAAAAAAAATTCTCCACTGTGAGGGTGATGGAGCGCTGGGACAGGCTGCCCAGAGAGGTGTGGGGTCTCCTCTGGAGATATTCAAACCCACCAACATGTTCCTGTGCAACCTGCTCTGGGTGACCCTGCTCTAGCAGGGGGTGGGACTAGGTGACCTCCAGAGGTCCCTACTGTTCTATGATTCTGTGATTCCTGCTTCACAGAGAAATCAATTAGTTTCTTCCTACTAGATCCAAAGTTTCTCATGCTCTAAGTGTAACTCTGACGAAACTCCTGATCATCAAAACATCCTAAAACGATGCAAGCAAATGCTTTCACCTGCCCAGAAGAATATTCCAACCTAGACTGTACAGCAGGAAACAAAAGATACAGGCCTACACTTTTCAAGCCACAACTTGTCAATGGATGGCGCCTGCTGTTCCTTACTGAAAGCATTTTGGCAGGAAGAAAACATGTCAGGCACCTTATTCTCCAGTAACAGATGTACATAAAAAAGAACTTATCTGTCAAGACTGTATTAATTTTCATGGTTTAAACTGCTTTGCTCATTAAAAGATCAACTTCCCCCTCTGTCCCTTCTAGTTAATACAGGCTCTTTTCCATCAACAAAATAAAAAATGCATTCGTTTGTGGGGCACCCAGAGCTACGTGTCCAGGTTTGCTGTTCTGCCTTGGGGTTATACTGTGCATCTTAAATCATACAGCATTTAAGGTAAAATAATATTAAGTTTATGAACCTGTTGGTTTTTAAAAGCTAATGATATGTGCTACTTGAAGCAAACTGCAAGCCTGGTGGGAGGTATTTTAATTAATATAGTTTGTTCAAAGAAAAACTAATGCAATTCCCCCTCATCTGTCTGCCAGCTGTATTTCAACCTGAATACAATGAACATAGAACAATAAAGCAAGCCTATGAGAAAATCAAACAGAATTGGGACTTCACAAAGAACAGTAAGAATGTAAGCCAATTCCACCAATATTAGGCAGGAAGATTTGAGTTTTGTAACGTCTACTTCTTAATAAATACAAATTTTCACCATCTTCTCTGGTTGCAGGTTTATCTTTCCCAGCAGAGATTAGCAGAGAATTCTGAAATACTCTCCCGCAAGTAGAGCTTTCAACTGTACTGTACAGTGGCTCTAGATTATGAGAGTTCGCACATTCAGGCATAGTGGAAAAGCAGGGTAGGAAATGTGGGAAAGAACAAAGTACAGAGTTTGCACAGCAGAATTGGTCATGCGAATTTCTCCCCAGCCTCTGAAGACACACCCGCATTCATCAGAGGCCTCCAATTAGCCACTAATCTGATATTGATTTTAATCTCATTTATACCAGATTAATTACCACAATACCAGATGACTTACTAGCCATTTAAAATGGAGTATGTTATATTGTGATCAGGTCCTTAACATTTTGATGGTCCTAGGATTGATTCCCCTAGGGCATCTAGTCTTGGAGAATTCATCACAGTAACATCTACAAAGCAATTTAAGCTACTTAGGCATTCCTTTAGGTTATTTTTCTTCCACGACCCGCCATCCCCCCCCTTAAAAAAACCCAAACAAACAAACAAAAAAAACCCCCAAAAAAACCACAACAAAAAACCAACAACAAAATCTCAAGACTGGCTGACAAGTTCTCACAACAAATACTGTCAGACTGATCAGTACTTGGTAACAGTCTCATGCCCCAATATTATCATTGTACTTCAAGCACTTGCTGAAGCTTGAAACACAGAGACATTTCATTTTTCGGACTAACGCAAATGTAAGTTTACTAACATACTGAGCTGTTGAAATAAGACAGCCTCCATCTGAACTTGATATCAATCTTGTAGACTACAGGTTAACAAATAGTCTCCACTTAGGATATGGGGATGTTATTCTTTGGCAGAAATCAATTTAGATAATGGAAGGGAAGCAGTCTCTTCTCCTGCTGAGATCAAGTGAGCCAAGAACTGTCAACTGAATATTTAAGTTGAGGTATATACATGTATGGCTGAGTTTAACTTATCATGTGCTGTGGTTTAACCCCACGGTCTGGGTAACCGGACCATGCAGCTGCTCGCTCACCCCTCCCCCTCCCCTTCCCAGTGGGGTAAGGAGGAGAAACATAGAGAGAGCGAGCTCATGGGTTGAGATAAAAACACTTTACCAGGACAGCAAAGGAAATTAATTACAATAATAATGAATAAGGATAATAGAATAGATAAAATGAACGATGCACAATTTCTCAACATGCAATGACCAACACAGCCCGTCCCGAGCAGCAGGCAGGGAGCAGGTATATTCCCCCGCAGCCATCCCAGAACAGCAAGTTCCAGAGAGAGCAGGAGGGAACAGAGAGACAAACAGGCCTGAACAAAAACAAATGAAAATAAAAGTAACAAGCAGGGAACATGAACAGAAAATGAACCAAACAAGGAACCAGAGTA
The DNA here is from genome assembly GCA_000699545.1 of Podiceps cristatus. Taxonomy (NCBI): domain Eukaryota; kingdom Metazoa; phylum Chordata; class Aves; order Podicipediformes; family Podicipedidae; genus Podiceps; species Podiceps cristatus. The sequence continues at coordinate 9,084 of KL272927.1, forward strand.
AGGGGGCAATGGCCGACCCTCCCTTACACTGGCCATGCTGTCTATGGTACGGAATACTCTCTCTGGCCAGTTTGGATCAAGTCTTCTGGCTGTGCCCTCCCAGGTTTCTGCACCTGCACATCAGCAAAACTTGGGAAACTGCAAAATGTCCTTGATCGTTCAGTAGCCACCAACACCAGCAGCGTGCTGTCACCATGTTTCACACACTAAATCCAAAACACAGGAGCGGCGGGAGACAAAACTAGCTCCATCCTGGCTGAAACCAGGACAGTGGAGAACAGAATATGGCTGATGGAATCCAAGAACTCCCATTTCTGATCCTGGCTGACAATTTTTATCTCTGCAACTTTAAGTGAATCATTCTATTAATTTAAGCCTTGCTTTAAGGAATATGTTTACTTGCCTTGTTGATTACTGTAACATTTCTGTGGTTTGTCTGTAAATACCTGAAGGAAGAGTACTATAAAAGAAATAGTATAGCTAGTTATGTGCATCTAAACTTCTCATTTTCCATGAAGTGCATCATTACATTTCTTCTTCACACTTGGCCTTGTTGAACTTCATGAGCTTCACATGGGCCCACTTCTCAAGCCTGTCAAGGTCCCTCTGGATGGCATCCCTTCCCTCCAGTGTCTCGACCACACCACACAGCTTGGTGTCATCAGCAGACTTGCTGAGGGTGCATCAATCCCACTGTCCTTGTTGCCAACAAAGATGTTAAACAGTGCCAGTCCCAGTACCGACCCCTGAGGAACGCCACTCGTCACTGGTCTCCACCTGGACGTTGAGCGGTTGACCACAACTCTTTTGAGTGTGACCATCCAGCCAGTTCCTTATCCTCCAAGTGGTCCATCTGTCCAGTTCTTGTGTCTGTCCTGGTTCCAACTGGATAGAGTTGATTTTGACAAGAAGCTGGGAGGGGACACAGACAGGATGACTGGCCCAAACTAGCCAAATGGATGTTTGATACTGTATGACATCATGCTTAGGATATAAAGTGGGGCAGCATCAGAGGGCGGGATCATGACTTGAGAGTAGGCTGGGTATCAGGTTCCAGGCAGTGAGGAATCTGTACTGTGAATCATGTGCTTAGCATATTCTATTATTGTAATTGGTTATTTCCTGTTTTCTCTTCCTTTGCTGTCTTTTTAAACTTTTTTTATCCCAACCCACAAGTTTTGCCTATCTTTTTCCCCGTTTCTCCTCCCTATCCCACTGGAGTTGGGGGGGAGTGAGTGGCCATGTGGTACTTAGCTGCTAGCTGGAGCTAAACTACGACATTCTCCAATTTAGAGAAGAGGATGTCATGAAGGACAGCGTCAGATGCTCTGCATGAATTCGGGTAGATGACATTAGCTGCTCTTCCCTTATCCACTAATGCTGTAACCTCGTCATAGAAGGCCACCAAATTTGCCAGGCACAATTTGCCCTTAGTGGAGCTGTGGTGGCTGTCACCAATCCTCTCCTTATTTTCCATGTGCCTTAGCATTGTTTTCAGAAGGATCTGCTGGGCACAGAGGTGAAGCTGACTGGCCTGTATTTCCCTGGGTCTTCCTTCTTTCCCTTTTTAAAATGTAGGAGTAATGTTCCCCCTTTTGCAGTCAGTGGGAACTTCACCAGACTGCCATGACTTCTCAAATACGATGGATAGTGGCTTAGCAATTTTCTCCACCAGTTCCCTCAAGATTCAAGGATGCATCTCATCAGGTCTCATGGACTTGTGCTCCTTCAGGTTCCTTAGATGTTTCTCTCAAGATGATCAATACTTAAATTTTGAAAAATAAGGAAAAGATTCAGCCAGTTCTTCTCTACACTATATGTAAAATTCACCTGGCCTGTGAGAGGAGTAACATCAAGAGGGGTAACATCAAGATCCTTCCTCTTTGCACATTTCCCCTCAAAACACTGGGACTGCTAGTGTATGCGTTTCTTCTAATTTGGTTGAGAGGAAATGAAAATCAGTGGGTAAGGACATGGACTGCAGATCTACTTACAAAGAAAATGAGTCATGAACTGGCATTTGTGAAATTTTAATTGTTTTTTTTTCACTGTTTCTCCTCCTTCTCCCCGCCCCCCCCACCCCCGACATGAAACAAATCTAATTTACGCAAACCCTAAAATTTCTCTTGGTTCAAACCATTTAATACTATACTATTTTTCAAGCAAAAGAGCAATTCTAAGACTACACGACCCAAAGGAGCGTGGTCCAGCACCCAAACAGGGAAGTGAAAACCTGCTGTCACCACCATCAGACTTTCTCCTTGGAGTATATTACCACATTGCTACAAATTTTTGCTTAGCTTAGTATTACAAACCTATGTATTGAAGCTCTGTGGTAAATCATACTCATTTCAAAGCGTGTCCACCACGAGGAAATGCAATAATAACTACTTTATTTTTCACTGACTACTATAAAACTTAAAAATTGTTCCATTCCTCTCACTTGGCCTTTCCTATTTAGAAAATCATGCTCTTAAGGTAATGGAGTTTTCACCTCATACAACATCCTGACCCCATTTGCTGGATTTTCAGCTTGACTGGTCTCTTCTTTTAGCTCATGATTTAATGGGATAGAAATTGTATTTCCACCACATTTATCCATGAAAGAATTATTGATATTAAATTTGGGTAACCTGAGGACTGTTTTAGTTATCCAAAGAAAATGAACAGAAGCAACTTAATGAGCAGCACTGCATACAGAATTCACATCAATGAGCTGTATATCCCACATTATGTTTCATATGATGTGGCTTTTATATTAATTCTTTTCAGTACGTACAGAAACATAAAATTCAGAATTGTCTTCAGAAGGGAAAATGTCTTTTAATTTTAATTGTTTATAAGTATCCTTTCAGATTCAAACAACTTTTGAAGATGCCAAAATGAAACCGTGTCTTCTCACATATAGATTACAAACAATTAACAAACAAGAGCTGTTCTTTGTTGGGTTGAGGGGGGACAGGGGCATCTTCACACACATCCAGGCTTCGAATCATCACAAAATCAAGAAACAATGAGTCTCTTCATCCCCAGTTCCTCCACAGCATTTGCATCATCCCCCAAACTACAAGAGGCTGATATGGTGTAACTTCAGGGGAAGAGAGGTTGCCGTGTACACAAACCATGTGAACATGATCATTATTAAGATGCTAACAAAGAAATTACTTTCCAAGTAAAACCCCTCTGTAGAACACTGGATGATGCTTCTGTCTGTTAATTAGTAACAGTGAAAATCCTCCCCCACCCCTATAATAAAACAAAAGCCATTTTACCAAATGAAAAAACCTCAGTGCCTTCTCTGTGCTATGCCTCATATTTACTTCGTGTTTTGGCCTTCATCACTCATTTACAGCTAAAAATCCTCTCTTTCTGTATCACTGACTTCCAAGAGCAGCTGCCCTAAATAAGCATAAATTTAGCTCTTGAAGAACACCATCAGGAAAACACTCTTAACTAATTGCATTGTTTTAGCTAACAGGTATTTTTCTTTTCCTGATGAGTAGTGGATTTAATGAATAAAATGAGTCTTTCAAAGAACTAAAATCTGCTTTTCTAATGCACACCATGCCTAATTAAAAAAACCTATATAAATCAGAAAGACTTCATTGGAAGCCGAGGATAACATACCTAGACTCATTAGAAGTATATGCCTAGAAAAAGGCTACCTAAACTTTTCAACCTCTCAAGAGATACAAATTGATAAATTTTTCTACCTGTGTAAGGAAAAAAAAAATTACAAAGAATAAGAGACAACTGCCCTGCTAAAAAACAAAAATAAAAAGGCTAGCGTCAGACTGTATTGATCAGAAGGGGAACTACATTTTTTTGTTGCACTTCATACTGCTGAGTGATACAAGCATTTTCCACACAGAAAGATGCCCATTTCACCCATGCAGAGGTCAGACATCAGTTCTGCTGGCATTTTGGGTAACAACATTTTGTTTTCTTTCAGGAAACTACACACACACAAGCTCTGAGTTCCTAGCAAAATAATCTACTAGGAGAAGCACAATTTGAATCAAATCACAAAACATACAGCAAGATTCAAGCTGTTACCCTATTAGAAAACACCTTGCTGTACATGCACTGGGGAACTGCACGAATTAACTCTTAACCTTTCCAAGGGTCCACCCAAAGGAGAAATGGATTCCCAACTTCTTTCTGAACAGTGTTTTCAAGTGAACTTGTGACAGTACGTTTCTGCCCTGCTGGATACTAAAAGGCAAGACACTAATGCTCAGATGGTTAGTCCTCTAAAATTCATCTGAAGGATGTGTTTAAGACCACTGTCACAAACCCATTCATACTTCAATGCAAGGTATTACCCCATTCACTTTAAAAAAAAAAAAAAAAAAAAAAGTATTTTTCCCATTTCCTAGAAGTCTTGCTCTGTTTAGATAGTAATATTGTGCTTTGCAGCTTGTGTAGGTAATACAAAACACTCTGCTAAAAGCAGACAGAGATACAATCTTTCAGCAAATAGGCAACCCACTGCAAGTTCCGGGTATCACATAAATAACATTACCCAAAATCATGACTTTGAGATCTTGCTTCTGTCAGCATACAACTGACCGACTACTTAAAACAGAGCTTTGGTTTTTTGTTATGGTGTGGGTTTTTGTTGTTTTTTTTGTTTGTTTGTTTGTTTGTTTGTTTTAATTACCTGACATTACAGCTACTCTGACAAGCTTAAAATTACAGAAATTATTCCCCTCCTCCCTTATAACTTAAGAGAGCCCTTAAGAAGAGAGATTAACTTCTTTTTATATATGTATGCAGTCAAAAAAAAACCCAGCCATGGTAGTAACAAGCATCAAGAGTTATTCAGTATAAGAAAATCTCAGGATTGCAAGGCCAGAACTGTTTTCTACTAACATATCAGTTTGACAATTAAAAATTATTTCTGTAGCCTTTTGAGAACACTGTAAATCAAATAATGTATCTGTTAGGTGCCCATGATCAGAAGATTACAGTGTGCATTTATCAGCTATCATTCTTCTCTGGCAATGTGGAGGGTAGTGAAAATAGCTATGCTAAATCCCAAACTCAGCCCCACTTCTTTAGAACATGCAGATATTACATACATGTGAAACACCACCATGGCCATAGTCTCCCAACGACCAAGCGGAAGTCTGGTGAAGACAGGCGTTAGATAAAATCAACTTTGAGAGTGAAACTCTCCTCCTAAAGAAAGAGAGATCAAACCCTAGAATGCTGTAGTGGTAATGGCTGAAGTCACTTAGTAAGATCACAGATGATCAAGGAACTTCATTCAGTCTCAATTCTTTGATTAGGATGGCTCAAGTGGCAAGGATGCTTTCTTTCATCTTTACCTTTATGATCTCTAGTGACAGAGTATGCCAGGAAGCCTACAGAGAGATCATCCCTGTATTTTTACACTCTAGGTACAATAGCAGAAAAGTATTTTTAAAAATAAAACTGACATCATCTTTGACTTGCAAAATCAGTTGCCAACAACGCAGATCCTCTTATTAACATCGAGGAGTTCAACAGCAAGGAATACCTCCACATATTCAGCAAGTAAGCACTCTGGGTCGCACTGTCAAATGTGTGACTGTCAAACTCCTTCCAGTGGGCTCTCTTCCTTCTTTCACAGACTCATAGAATGGTTTCGGTTGGAAGAGACCTTGAAGATCACCTAGTGCAAACCCCCCTGCTGTAGATGAGCAGGGACACCTTCCACTAGACCAGGTTGCTCAGAGCCCCGTCCAACCTGGCCCTGAACAATTCCAGGGATGGGGCAGCCACAGCTTCTCTGGGAAACCTGAGCCAGTGCCTCACCACCCTCATGGTGAAGAATTTCTTCCTAATATCAAATCTAAATCTGCCCTCCTTTAGTTTAAAAACATTCCCCCTTGTCCTTTCACTACCTGCCCTTGTAAAAAGCCCCTCTCCTTCCTTCCTGTAGGCCCCTTCAGGTACTGGAAGGCTGCTGTAAGGTCACCTCGGAGCCTTGTCTTCTCCACGCTGAACAGCCCCAACTCATTTCAGCCAGTCTCCATAGCAGAGGTGCTCCAGCCCTCGGATCATCTTTGTGGCCTCCTCTGGACTCACTCCAACAGGTCCATGTCCTTCTTGTGTTGGAGGCTCCAGAGCTGGAGGCAGCATGACAGGTGAGGTCTCACCAGAGCAGAGCAGAGGGGCTGAATCCCCTCCCTCGACCTGCTGGCCACGCTTCTCTTGATGCAGCCCAGGGCATGGTTGGCCTTTCGGGCGCCTGCTGGGCTGCCAGCGCACGTTGCCGGCTGAAGTTAAGTTTCTCATCCACCACTACCTCCAAGTACTTCTCCTCAGGGCTGCTCTCGAGCCATTCACCGCCCAGCCTGTACCCTGTGCTTGGGATTGACCCGACCCAGGTGCAGGACCTTGCACATGGCCTTGTTGAACTTCATGAGGTTCACGCAGGCCCATCTCTCAAGCCTGTCAAGGTCCCTCTGAATGGCATCCCTTCCCTCAAGCGTGTCAAACACACCACACAGCTTGGTGACATCAGCAGACTTGCTGAGGGTGCACTCAGTCCCGCTGTCCATGTCACCGACAAAGATGTTAAACAGCACCGGCCCCAGCACTGACCCCTGAGGAATGCCACTCATCACTGGTCTCCACCTGGACATCGATCCATTGACGGCAACTCTTTGGGTGCGGCCATACAGCCAGTTCCATCCAACAGGTGGTCCATCTGCCTCATCCATGTCCCATCCTCCTTCGGAGGATGCATTCATAAAGGTAAACTCCATGAATACTCCTAGAAAATGCCCATTCTCTCAGAAAAGGCTCTATTACAGAGGAATTATTAGCAACATCATAATATCAATACAACATCAGATTATGATTACAAGACTATCACTGACACCCTGCTCCTGACTGCCATGGGCTATGCTAGCAGAAGCAGTTTGGGATAAGAGGAAGTGCTAGTTTAGGATAATAAATTTATTAAAAACAAGTAAGTGACTGTGTTTGAAGACTTTGTGCTATCCTCCTTCAGCTGACCTAAACCCAGTGTCACGGCTAACAACAAAAATATTGGTCAAATCTGTACCACTGACTGATACAACAGTGCACATCCCCAGAATTAATGATTCTGGAATCATGGTCTCAGACTGATCCCAAATGCTGGGGCACAAGGGAGTTTGAAGGAAGACAGTATTGATCATCTGTGTCTTAAGAGCATACAATTTAATTCCTTGAGGCTGAAAAACAGGGAGTTTGTTTCTATGAGTGTTTTAGGTTTGTTTATTTTTTTACTGGCTACTTTTAGAAATTCTGCTATAGTTCAGAGGCAATATTATTCCCTTCGATTAGGGAACAAAAGAAGCAGAGGGTACAGAAATAATCAGAGCCACAGGGTTTTCATGGACAGTTATCCCAAAGAATGCAAAGAATTCATAAAGCCAAAAGATGCAGACACTACAAGCTGAATGTTAACCTGATGGTAATGCCAAAAAAAGAAAAAGACTGAAAAGAAAATATTTGACAGTACAGTCTCTGCATCATTAACAATGTCTAAAAATATCCTTAGTCAGCAGCTTTCCCAGACACAAGTGATCCATTCAGAAAGGCAAGTCAGCCTCCCAAGAAATCCTGATCAATAAAAAATTCCACATGATACAGGAACACTTTCTTTTCGCAAGCTAAATGGTTAGTGCTTTGAACATATGACGAAGCAACATAGTAGGGGAACCAACAACTCAAGCAGCAGAAAGCTATGGAGGTACACGAAGGGGAAATGCAGAGGACAGAAGTTTGAAAGACTAGCACTCAAGCTGTGTGTCACAGTGCCTCTCATAAGCACTCAATTTACATAGCTGGTCTGAAAACTCATGTAAAATCATATTTCCTTAAGAAAAAGTATCTACTTGGCATGCAAGAATCAATCACATGATTACATGTTAAAAGACAGAAACAGAACGCTCTGAATGCATCTCATTATAGTAATGGGAACCAGAAGGGAAAACATTACCCTCTGGAGTGACAGAGGTGATGGCAAGTTATTCTGGAAGGAAATCAAATATATTATTCCACAGCTTTCTATATGCGGCCCAGAGAAGAATGATCTTCCCTTTAATAATTTTAAACACAAACCAAACTCAGCATTTATATGCTACCATTAATAGCAAAACAGAAACTACAAACAGAACTAGCACAACCCTGGCATGGCACAAATACATGAAAGGCTGATTAATTCCCTGCAGAGTGGCTGCAACGCACCAGAAAAGCTCAGCCACAACACAACTCAGAGCTGACTTCTTTGTCTATCCTACAGGAGCACAGAAGCTGTTGAAACAGGCACAAACTTACTCAATAATGGCTCAAGACATTTCACTTTTCCATGACAGAGGCCATGTGGCTATCATCATAGCAAAATATACAAAACACTGACATTTGAGTGTGAAGTTTCTAATTTTAAAGGTTCATCTTGAGAAAGGTCTAGCTCAATTTTTATACAGGAAAGTGTCTGAAGTAGCCCAGTTTTAAGTCACAAAAATATGATGAAAGAGGCATATCCGCAGCTCTGGGGCAAAATATGAGAAGTATTCCAAACATTAGTTCAGCTTTCAAAGCAATTTCTTTATTGGACCAGGAGGAAAAAAAAAGTGGTTTGCATGTTAAAACCCACAGTGGTGAGTTGGATATGCATGAACCAGATCATGGAAAATGAAACCCCCACCAGCAGAGATGCTCTTGATGGGCCGATTCCCGGAACGCAAGGTTGTGCTCATTGCAGAAGATGGGAGGCACTACCACTGACCACTCACGCTGTAGCTGGCAAGTCTCTCCTATCAGTGAGGTGGCAGTTGGTGAGACCCTATGATGGTTCACTTCTTCAGAATGAAGCATTATCTCATCGGTATCTGGCTGCCAAGGCCAGGACAACAAAATGCAACTCATTTAGTTTGCTGGTGTGAGGATGAAGGAAGGTAGAGCATTAGTGGAAGAATCCACTGTAGGACTGTGATTCAGAGTAGTGTTCAAACCTGACTGTACTGCAAAGACAGCACAGAGATTATACTGAGCAATCATCAAGTTACTGCATTTCACTCTAAGTTTAAAGCCACATGTAAGTGAACAGACTTCTGTATTTCAAAAATCAACACTCACCTCTAGCTACATATATGGCTTACTAAATATTCTGCGACAATCAAACTACAAGTCTAGTAGTGCTAAGCAGCCCCATCCTCCATGTTCTTGGGGTAACAGGCCTGCAGAGGAAAGTTCTTTGCCCAACATAAAATCCTCTATTTAACAGGTGAGCCTCACTGCCTATCCTGAGTAGCAATCCCACCTAAGGGTGGATTGTTATATTTTAAAAAAGACAAGATTGGTAAAATAACATATCACTCATTGCAAGCTTCAAAGTCAGAATTCATGGACTAACACGAACAACCTTTTAAGGTTAAAGGCATGTTAGCTAACGAAGTACGATCTTGAACAATCTGCCTATTCAATCCTCTTCCCCGCCATGAAAAGCTAGAAGGAACTTGTTTTCACAGAAGGATGGGACAAGTTTGCGTATGTTATTTCCAAAAGCATTTGACAGCGTTCACAAAAAAGTAATTTTGGCACCATGTACCATACACGGTGGCTTAACAGAAGTACACTGTTCTCTCAGTGCAAATAAATCCTCCCATGCCCACCACCTACCCCCAGCAGCTACCTGACTACCACCCACAAGTAGACTTTAATGAGGCTTCTCTTCCACTTTTCAGGTAGGTGAATGACCTGACATGGGAACTCCCAGAGTTGCCCTCCAGCTAGGAAGGCATCAGGCAGTGGGGTGGGATCTCCTCCTTCCCCTCGTGTTGGATCAGGCATGTAATCAACAGAAATAAATCAGCCCTCCAGAAGGAATGGGAATAAGTTTTTGTCAGATATCACCCCTGCAACAAACACATTCCATGTTGTGCTAGACAAAATTAGGGTTCCAATACTTTTTTTTTTTTTTTTGTCATTTTACCAGATAACCAAAAGTGCTTGTTCTTAAAGCATATTCCTTTCTACACATTTTCAACAGGAGCAGGGCCTCATGCAGCACGCACCTTTTCTTTAAGAAAGTTGGCAATTACACAGCAATGATCCACCAAGCCTCAGTGCAATGCATACAATGCAATGTGGGACACTTCATCTCATCTGGCAAACAGCACTGTCAGACAGTCAGATTTGTTTGTTTTATACTGTCAAGATGCTTTAAAGTCAATTAGATTAATTATAAATCAAAGCAACATGACTCTTTCAACAAAACAGATAGTTCTGCCTAGGTTTTGCAGGATGCATCCCATGCAGTGATCTAGACAATTATTCTCATGGCAACTGCTCAAGTTAAAAATAATAAAAAGCCCCAAACAACAAAAACAACCCCCCCAAAAAACCCCACCAAACAAACAAAAAAAACCCAAACCCCAAAATGCATTTACATAATGAGATGGTGAGATAAACTCCTCCAAACCAAGAATTTCAAAGTTAACAGTCAGCTCTTTGTCTGATGAGCATATTTGCCTGATGGGCATATTTGTGTGCATGTCAGTGGCAACAATCATCTGCAAAATGAAAAAACTGCATTAGCATGAAATTTTGAATTTTCTGTGTCTTGCTTGGGTTGCAGATGTATTTTAATACAGGCTTCTTGTCCATTTTTCTGAAAATGGAAAAAAATAGAGGGTTATGAAAAATTAAACATATCCACAAAACTTTATTGCTTTAGCCAAGTAATTATTTTTAAGCTGTTTTAATGTTTTGAAAGCTTTGTCTCAAGTAATCAAACACCACTTTAAGGAAGCTGCTCGTGATATTTATGAATGCAATTGCTACAGCAATTTATTCTCAGGCTATTAGCTTACTGGGTCTTATGAGTCAAACACAGGATTAGGGTAAATGACTTTCCCGAGATGCCTGTGACAGTGTGAAGAGAGGAAGAAAGGGAAGAAAAAAAATCTATTGCAAACAGTAGAAACACCAGGTAAGTGCCCGCTCTTATCAGTAACACTGTCGTACCATCATGCTAGAAGATTCCTTGATATTCAAGGCTTCATCTCAGATGAAAACACAGGTCCTGACTGAAATACAATCCTGTAGCTCAAGTTTCAATATCTGCTTTGCAGTTTACGTGGCATTTTTCACAGGACTCAAATAACAATTTACCTTAGTCTGTGCCCCACCACCCTCAATGAAATTCCTCTGGAAAGGTACCTAAAACCAGAACTACCACCACATCACTACATGTTCACGGTGAGCAAAGCAGTTTCTCTGTGTGAGCTCTTAGGTCTCCCACTTTGCCTTCTGGACTTCTCTGAATGCGTCTCTGCTGAGTAAGCTGTTATAATTAATTTGTCTTTCTCAAATTTGCAAGGAAAAACTGAAGGTACGATGCCCCTAACAGAACACAGACCGAACGACCTGAGCTCTGGAAGGCTACCAGAAACATTTTAAAAATCTATATTTACATGCAACTGTGCTAGTTTTGGCTGAGGTAAAGTTAGTTATTTTCACAGCAGCGAGCATGGGGCTGTGTTTGGGATTTGTGCTGGAAATAGCGTTGATAACCCAGGGATGGTGTCGTGCCTGCTGAGCAGGGCTGACACAGCCCCAAGGCCTTTCCTGCTTCTCTCCCCACCCCCCCAGCCAGTGGGCTGGGGGGCACAAGGGGTTGGGGGGATGGACACAGCCGGGACAGCTGACCCGGACTGACCCAAGGGATATCCCACGGCACGTGGCGTCATGCTCAGCGTATAAAGCTGGGGAAGGAGGAGGACAGGGTGTGACATTCAGTGAGAGTGTTTGTCTTCCCAAGTAACGGTTACGCGTGACAGAGCCCTGCTGCCCTGGAGGTGGCTGAGCACCTGCCCGATGGTGGGAAGGAGTGAATGAAATTGCTTATGTACATGGCTTTTGCTCCAAGTTTTCTCAATTTTACTCTTCTGATTCTCTTCCCCACCCACTGTGGGGGGGTGGAGGGGGAGGTGAGCGAGTGTGTGTGCTTAGTTGCCGGCTGGGGTTAAACCACAACAGCAACAAGGCAAAAGGTGCAGTGGTAAGTTGTATGAACTGATGGAGAGTCTGTAGAGTGGGAAGTTCACCCTGTCCTGTAGGAACGAGTGATACATTAACCCTAAGGACTCCTGATGCGGTGACAGCTCTCCCTCAATGAGCCAAATCTGGTGCTTCATTTAAAGCACACTTGGGCAGAGCAGAGGTGGCATTGTAATTCATAATAGTAAATACTTCTGCATGACGAGAGACCGGAGTTTCATTCTTGCGAGGAGTGAACGTTCACAACCTTAGCTAAGCATGTGGAACAAGAAAAGGCAGCAGCTTTCTCCGGGGCTGACAGCACATATGGCTAAAACGCAGCATGAAATCAAAAGGGAAAAAACAGGTTGACACTCTCTTCTGAAAATGCATTCACTTGCAGTTTGCAGACTTTCCTCACTCACACTCTCATGTCACAGAACAGCCCCCTCCCTCCCCTGTCTCAGACTGTATGGTGGTAAAGGGCCATATCTCCCGCTTACATCTACTTTTCCCACTACTGCTTCTCCACTAATAGAACCAAAACTGCATCAGCCAAACCCCGGGTTTACCCACAGACTGTTCACCACCAGAGGTGGAAAACTGCCCCAGGGATGGGTGACACCAAATCGCCAAGCTCACAGGGCTCTGTAGGAAAGCCCGGAGCTTCTCATGTCACTGAGACACTGTGCAACAGGCCGCATCCCTCTCAGATTCACCAGAAACTGCCAAATGAGTTGGTGTGAGGACACCAGACTGTTTTTCCCAGTTAAAGAGAGAAAGGACTGCCTTCAGAATTACCAATACAAGCAATAACCTCTCCTTTTGCGTTGTACAACAGCTAACGTACTCCCTTATTTCATCAGAGCACCCCCGACTCAGCAAACGAAGGCCACCAGATGACCAACTGTACTTCAAGGCACTCTGCTTGAAGAGCAAAGGAAAGGATTTTCACCAACAGTGGTGAGACAGGGGACAGGTGCAGTGCTACCAGTGAATGAATGTGAGATGGAGCAATGAACAACATAATGAAAAATACCTTTTAAAAAGCAGTAGCAACAACTGGAAGTTTTAAGAGATACTGGAGGGGAAGGAGAAAGAAAATGGGGGACTCTCATGGACTTCACTATTTTGGCCAAAGAGATTCCCCTGACACCTTCTGATGTCTACACACTTACAGGTGTAGATTCCTGCCTGACATTTCTTCCAGCCATGGAATTTAATGAAGAGCAACATGTCAGCTGCACAGAGATGAAACAAAGTGGTACAGAGAACTGAGGGCTAAAGCGGGCAGGCACAGCACCCCCCCGGGCTGAGCTCTGACTGTGGCTTGCACTACCTGTGCCCACCCCAGCCTCCAGGCAGGTTATGCTTTTTCTTTGGGTCACATACAAGGGCAACATATGCAGCACGTCAACGTGTTCCACACCAGTAAAGCATATATGTTTTCCCTCAAGCCTTCTCCCTTCCTCTTCCTATAAAAGAATTAGCAATGTGGCACCAGCTCTTCTTGACACTTTCAAACCTGGCCTGTGGGCCCATCTGTAAAAACCTCATCTCATCTGATGAGATGTCCTGAAACTAAAACAAAATGTCAGCAAGTAGATCTGGAGAATACGACAGCCTGCTTGCACAGTCAAAGGAACCATAGAAGCGTCGCCCTGAAGTCTCACCATGGAAAATATCTTTAAAATATATTAGTGCACAAAAAAGCTCAGATCATTTTCCAAGCTAATTAAGATACTTGACATTGTTCTTAAGCAGAATAAATACTTTGAAGGTGCACATAAACTGCTCTGCAAAAGGAACTGCCAGAGAAAGCAGTATAAATAACGCCCTGAAGAACAAAGTCCCTCAAGTTGTATTACCCTTTTTCTATACACTCAAGTTTATAAAATGATGTTAATTATATCCAGGCTTGAAATGGAAACAAGTCAGTAAGCAGACAGATTTTAGTACGTGGTAAGCTGTGAGAGGTGCTGTTTCAAAGAAGTAAAAACTACCTAACTGTTACCTTCCTCTTCCCCTTCCACCCTCCCAGGGAAGGTTTCCTCCTAACCAGATCTTGTCTGGCCATTTCACGCAATACTTGGCACGTAAAACGCTTTTCTGCTTCCTGAAATCATTTTCTTGCAGCTTGAAAGCAGCTAAGAAAACAGATGCAGCGGCAGAGGCTGCCGCAGAGCTGCCTTTCACCCACAGCACCAGGCTCCCGGCAGAGGGGCCTGGCCCATCCCGGGGCCCAGGGGGACAAGGGCCTGCACCCTGCTCTCCCAGGCACCGCCACGCTGCTGCTGGGTCCTGCCCAAGGGACAAGCAAAACAAGAAATGGGAAACCCCCAAGCTTTTCCCCCCAGGCCCACAAGATACACTTTCAGCCTGCAACACTAAATGTAAACTGTGCAGGGCAGAAGAAGGGTTTAGAAACTGGGATCCAGCAAAAACAGAAACTGGCAATAAATTCAGCTGTACTGAGGATGGATTCATGTGATTTACCAGCCACTGACTCTGTGAGAACTAACCTTAGTCAGTTCTGTCCTTAGAGAGAGAAACTAGTACCAAGAAAAATGAAAGAGAATCTTTATTTGGTCGTTGTTTTGATATCCAGAGATCAAAAAAGCCCAAGCAGTATAATAAATAATAAAAAATGAAGTCATAACATCTGCATCCCTCCTGTACTCCTCTGAAATTAAGCACCTATGCAAACATATGGGACTCGAGGGGAAAAAAAGTCCTGCAACAGATAAAACGCAGAGGACAGGAGGAGATCAGGGCAGGTTGAACCACACACAAAGTCTTAACAAAAAGGTTGATATTTAAAGAGGAAGTCATAGAGCTGCAGTCTACCAAGTTCCTAATAACAAATTGGGCCTGAATTCTGGAAAAGTAACAAGCCAAAAGACAAGCTCAGCACTACGTGTTCCTACCTCAAGATAAGCAGAATCTTCATGCAAGAGAGTTATTTGACAAGACTCAGCAACAACCAGTCCACGAGATCTTCATAAAAACTGCGGACAGCGTGAAGTGTTCATTAAAAGCAGGGTGCATATTCACTGTATGGTTCACAGAAAGAGTAGAAGCAGTCCAGGGTAGGGCAGAGCTCTCTAATCTCAACATCAGTCTTCACCCACAACAGCTGAGATAAATCCACTCCCCTATTTGGTAAATGAAAGAACAAGAGAGTTTGTTCTGCATGCAAAACAGAAAGCAGAAGTAAAGGTTAGAGTCATTCTACCTGAAAGGAGGTTGTAGCCAGGTGGGTGTGGGTGTCTTCTCCCAGGTAACGGGCGAGAGGATGAGAGGAAACGGCCTCAAGTTGCACCAGGGGAGGTTCAGATTGGATATCAAGAAACATTTCTTTACTGAAAGGGTGAAGGCACTGGAACAGGCTGCCCAAGGAGATGGTGGAGTCACCATCCCTGGAGGGATTTAAAAGATGACGTGTTAATGGTTGGACTTGATGATCCTAAAGGTGTCTTTCTACCTAAACAATTTTCTGATTCTGTACCCACAACAGGTGACCTGCGCTACAGGCTTGTAGAGGCCCCAAAATCAAGTAGGGAATGTAATACTTGAAGAGTTTTACTCGGCTTCAGAGCAGAGGTGAAGTTAGACCAGGAAAAGTTGTGAGAACTATAGGTACAATAATGGCCCAGGAACAGTAATGAAATCCTCACATCCCAAGGCCTTGAAACATACACCGAACAAAGCATGACGGAGTGGTGCTGCACAAGGCAAACGGAACTGTTAAGCAATGGAGATCCTCTTTGAAGCCCCTAACAAGGAGGGAAGTGAAAATAAAGCCTGTGTGATATCTACTCAAGTCAGTGTTCTTGCAAGGAGGGAGAAGTTTGGCTTGCACTGTTTTCTTTGGTGCTTCGTTATTTACCTCCTTTTAAAAAAAATTACTGTTTTTATATAAAAAGGTGATCTTTTCAAATACACCTAAGAGCACAGAACCTACTAAAACTTGACCTTACTTGTGCATCTAAACAAACACTTTGGGAAAAAATCATCATCGTTTTTGGCTTTCTTGTTGGGACGTAGCCATAGCATACACAAGAGAGACACATTCCTTTCTCAATGTGAAAAAAGCAGAGGTACACAGCACCCTCTTCATTTCCCTGGCTTGCTCTTTGTGTAGTAAAAGTAGAAGGGAAAAGTGTATGGAAAAGAAAACAAAAATGAAAAAGCTAAAGAAGTGCCTTCTAACTACCAGGAGAAGAGACAGAATATGTTGTGATTGCAATTCCAGAGGCAACTGGCGTAAGAGTAATATGTTTTGAGGACACAGCCCTGTAGCCCCTGAAAAGGAAGAAATTGAGAAAAAAATCTGTTGGGTTTTTTTTTTTTTTTTCCCCCTCTCTCCTCAATCAGTTCCCACAACTGAAAAGCTTGGCAAAGAACACTGCAGAGAACCCCACCCTGTTGCAAATGACAAAGGCTTGTGGTTGAAAAGCATCAAAAACCCAGGGGAAGATTTTGCTCTGAAGCACTGTTCACAGATCTTACAGCAGTGAGGAAAGCTTGGAGACAACTGCTGGCAGCAGCCTGCCCTCAATCCAGCTGCAAAGGCTTTCTCTCCCTTCTCCCCTTTAATACACAAGCAGGTAACTTTTAACTTGTGCCCTTCCCGCTCTGCACTCACACTGCTGCCAGGGGCTGCCTGTGGCTAGGGCTGGCCACATGGCCGCTGCCAGTTTACACTCCAGAAGTGGACTATTAACCCAGCTCCTGTGGAAACTTCCTCCCCTAGCAGATGTTTAATGTGGTAACTTCTTTCAAGGCACCCACCCCGCTTCCACTGCAAGGGCTTGGTTCCAGGGTCCAATGCAACATGCCACAGCCAGCATGCACACCTCACGTCAAAAGCCTTGCTGCTCCCTCCTAGCAAACCACAGGCAGGGAACTGCTAGCAGTGTCAGAGAAACTCATGGCATATGCTATAAACCAGGGCCATAAAATATAAGCAATACAAATCATGTGGTAAAATAGGGGGAAATTCTCGCTCCCAACAGCTTTAGCACAAAGAGAGCAGAAATTGACTCCTTTTCTCACCTGTGACTTGCAGACACCATTAAACTTGTAATTTTAAATCTGCTGAAATCATAATCAAGAAACACACATTTGCTACGAATAGTGCCAACTGGCAATATTCTCATAGAGGGCCACGCTCTGGCACTCGTATCGGAGAGATGTGGTCCACAGAGAGCTGGATGGAACAGAAAGGAATGTATACCCTGTCTTCCCAGGGAGATGGATGGTTTCTCCTGCATGTGGGTTTGGATTTTTTTTCCATTTGTTTGTGTGTTTTAAGCCTAGACCACTTCTTCCTGTCCCTCCAGGGTGACACAAAAATATGAGAACAGTGATTGAGTAGGAAAGATGTATTTGAATAGGGCAACAAAACTTTGTAGTATTTTAAGTGTAGGTAGTGGATTGAAGCCTGAATATGGCTTAATGTATAGTTCTTCTTCCCAGAAATGCCAAAAACAAACACATGAAGAAAAACCATGATATAAAACCTCAAGACAGAAAGACAAAGCAAACAAATAACAGGAAAAAGTGAGGAAAAGCCCCTGATGGCTTACAGGAGACAAGGCAATAGAAAAACACAAACAGAGGGAAGCACAGATTTGTCTTAATTTCTTTACAAATAAAAACTTAAACTGCTTGAAGAGTTTTTTCTAACAAGAGAAAGTAGAGAATACAGTGAGGGTGAGAAACAATGAATGAAAGCACAGGAACAGGTTTGGTATGTTTTTTCTAGTATTTATACTAGGCTTTCTGGACAGACACAGATAAGAAAGGCGCAGACCAAAAGCATTCCTGTACCTTCCTGGGAAATTCATCATTTGAAGGCTAACTTATTTCACAGTGTTTTTCCATGTTGCTTGATTTCCACCTCAGACGGGCCATACAGCTTGCAAAGGCATTGTGCTGCAATCTCTCTCCAAGACACAAGCTCATGATACCACTTCTGCACATTTCCTCAGGCACCTCCAGCCAGTGCTCCTTCACATATGGAGTCTTGAATTACATCCATCTTGGCCAGGAAGGTATTCTCTGGATATTTTCTTGCAGTTATCAATCATGACTAGAATCTGATCTCATATGGCTGCCAACTAATCATCAGCTCTCTGGGATTTATATATCGAGAGGTGGTGGAAAAGGCAGCCTGGAAAACAAGGGAGAGATCAGCAGTGGCTTCTGCAAACACTCAGTGAATCAACCACACTTGTGCTGTGAACTCAATGGAAAGAGCAAGAATTTGAGCTCAGAAATGTAAACCTTGGCAACTGATTTATCACAAAACTGATCATGTATGTGTAAGAGCAGAAGGTTACCACCATCTCAGTCTTAATTATACGAGCTGGCTCTCACAACAGAAAATGGCAAGACTATGGGCAAGTGATCCTTTCATAAAACAAAATAATTTATTTTTTTTTTTAAAAAAAAAGTAGGAGAATGGCTTAAGTCCCTAAGCACCTCTGCTCACTGCCATCACATCTCATTTTTATCATGAAAGCTACTTCAGTCCTCTCATACCTGCTGTAGCCACCCTGCTGTTGGAGCACATGTCTGAAGAACCTCTCTATCTATCTGATAACCAGCATACCTGTTTCAATCTGGTCAGACAAATTTGGCTTTAATAGCAAGCAAAACCAGCAGAAAAAATTCAGCCTGGAATTTGTTAGCTTTTGAACAGAACATATGGTATTCTCATCTACAGTTGGTCACAGTCGTCCAGTTATTAGACAAGGATATAACTTCCCCCACAGCATTGCTTTTCTGAAGTCACGTGCTTATTATTTCTGCTTCTAGAGTGTGAAAAAAATAAAATTAAATTTGACAGCAAGATAGTCACTGTAAGGACACTCTCTTTCTCATATAATATTCCTATAGCTATTGGTTCTTACAAGCATCAGTGCCGAATACCTTGCAGAGTTTCCATTTAATTGCACGTAGCAATCCCTTTCTCTCAAGCCAAGTTCAAACCCCCTCCTTGCAAACCAGTCAGCAAGGCTCCAGTCACCATGGACTTCAAAGTTAACTGACACAATAGTTCAAGTTCAGAAAACCTTCTTCCAAGAAAACTCTCAGCTCTAGAACTTGTTCTGTAGGACAGTCCCAAGTCTTCTGCTGTAGAGGGTAAATCATGAGCATCATTTGCCATAGAAAAAAATCTGTCTCAAAAAGTAAAAGCATCTTCCTAGACAGCCATTGTGAAACTGAGGTTGGTGTTTGCTAGCTATTCAGATTGTAGGAGGCAAAAGGAAATGACGATCAGGAATAAACAAATGGAACCAGCTAGGTTTTAATTCCCACAGGTTTCAGTGCAGTGTAACACATTTCCGAACCTCTTCACAAAAACATCAGATCCTCAAAATTACTTCCACTTAAAAACTAGTTGGTAATCACTGCATTTACTGTGGTGCAATAATGCTATTAGAATAAATGAAGCCTTGAAAGCTTCTGCTTTGAAGCCTCAGAGGATGTAATTCAGCTTCACCAATGCCCAGACCCCACAGTGACTGGCTGGTGCACTTCAGGTGACAGATAATGAATTAAATGATATTTATTTTCTTCAAATGACTTCATAATCTTTCACAAAGCTTCCAAAAGTCAGAATTTTTGTATTCTTCATCTGTAAAATAGAGATCAGGCATATGACAGACATTAACCCAAACTGTTCAAGGTCATGTTTCATACCAACAGCAGAAAGCATCAGGCGGCTCCAGCTGCTGCCACCTCTGTGCTCAGGACCGTGAATAGGCACCCCCATTGTCCCAACCTTTGGCCAAGTTAGTGGAAACATTACTTAACTAGTAGGGAGCAGGTACAAACAGGACAACTGCACCCTATGCTTCCCACTCACCAGGTTGCTACCTCCCTTAACAGCCAGTATCTAACTTTGACATCTGAACTGAATTTCAGTAGTGATATCAAAAGCACTTTTTGGCACTGTACCCTCCACGTTCCTCCCTCTGCTTGTTCTCCAGGTTTTACTCTTTGCATAGACTCTATATTACAAATAGAAAATTAATTATTCAGCTTCTAATTCCCATTGCATGTTGATGTTTATGTAATTGAAAAACCATGTAATTGCTTTATGTTTTTAACATCCCTCATAAATATGGATTTTTAACACAGTCCTTTATAGCAAATTAGCACAGAGTATCTGGTAATGTGAGATGGAGGCATGAGTTAGTTTGGCAGGTTCAGGGAACAGCACACAGACTAGACTGGTGTGATGTCTCTCACTACTTCACAATTTTCAGCAGGCAGAAGAAAATCAGCTGTGGTGCCCAGCTTTCCAAGGAAGCTTCATCAGACTCTGGGACACAAGTTTCAATGCAAGAGCAGCAAAGAAGGGAAAACTAGAATTCAACAGCCTCATCCTTACCAGACTTACAGGTACAGAAATGCTTGGCTGAGGATGAATCTCGGCTTAATCTAAAACCTGGCAAGAAAAATTTTTTTTTTTTTTTTTTTTTTGTGATAATCTGCTTGCTTATCAAGTGTCATTTGCTGGTTTTAGATCAGGCAGTATGAAATACCTTTCTGTGGAACCCTGGCTGGCAACTTGCTCGAGTTTTAAAAATCACCCTGAAGCAATTTATGCTCCACAGTGAATACAACACACCAGTACAACAACTGAAGTGTGACCTGCAATAAAGAAACAAATGCCATTTGCTTCAGCTGCAGAAACTTAATGCTCCCCCTGACCTGGCTGAGACCAGCATTTGAAAGAAGTGGGCATGAAGACATAGTGAGGCCTGGTAGTCACACTTTGATGTTAACACCACCTCAATTGGGAAGTATCCGCC
>KL272928.1:0-31288 GCA_000699545.1 Podiceps cristatus
CCATCCCATCCCATCCCATCCCATCCCAGTGATGTTTGTCATTTATCCCACTGATTTCACTGGAATGATTCCTCATGTCCATAGAAAAAGAACGAGTA
Organism: Podiceps cristatus; assembly: GCA_000699545.1. NCBI lineage: Eukaryota > Metazoa > Chordata > Aves > Podicipediformes > Podicipedidae > Podiceps > Podiceps cristatus. The sequence continues at coordinate 99 of KL272928.1, forward strand.
CTTTTGGGAGTAAAAGTTGTCAGGATTCCAAAATATAGATGCATAGATTATATGAATCCTTTAATCCATGTGCTATACCAGTTTTCTGTGCTTCAGTAATATGTCCTGAAAATGGCTTCTTGACATTTAAGCATTTTCTGTGTACTTTTGAAGGAATAAGCCAAATAATCTGGCTTCAGTCAGCTGCAGTTCCTATTTTGAAACAAATCCAGCTAGAAAACTAAGCTACAAATTTCTCTACATGAATACTGTAAAAAATCCCAAAACCAAACCAGGAGAGAATATGGAAGCGTACATGATTACAGCATTACGTGATGGAAAGTATCTTGGGAAAATATTAGAAGCTGTAGCTGTTGCAATTCCATTGATCTCAAACATCATTACTTTATTTATGTCTCTTTTGATCAGAGAATTTAACAATGCTTACATTAGAAGAGATGCCTTGTCTGAGACTGCACTTTAAAAGAAAAGGGAAAATGAGCTTTGAACCAGTGCCTTGCCTCTGGGACGGGTTGTTGCTACAGCACTGCACTGCACACATCTCTCCTGCTAGTTGCTGTAACAGTAATTCTGAGTCAATTGCTCAGTGAGTACTGATTTTATTGTAAGAAAGAAGATATAAAAGTATAAGTGTATGGTAAGCAACATGTCTAGGTTGGCAATAGTTAACTGCTGTGGTGAACAAAGGGCTCCTTTCCTGATGAAGCTGGAAATGAAGAAAAAATATTTCAGACTTCTACAGGAAGAAGGAACATTATCTGGGATGGAGTTTCCTCCTGCAATACCCTTAATGGCTTTTATTCCTTTCACTGGAAAGCTGGTCCTGGCTATTCCCGTGCAAGGTGGAACCACCCTGGCTGATTTTCCAGAGCTCATTCATTGCTGCAAGGGACAGTTCTGCAATTTATATGCAATTGGAAAGGCCAGGAATCTAGCAAAAATAACACATCTCAGATCTCATTTTCATCATTTCTCTTTTATTGGAAATATCTCTTACCCCTTCATCCTGTGATAGAATACATTCTCTTATTCCTCTGAAAAATTAATATCTAATTTGAAAGCTCCTTGAATCTCTAAAGTTGTATGTACTTGCTTGACGCTGAAATGTTAGTATAAATTTTAAGAAATAAGTTGTTAAAAAACATTCATTCTATGAGATCTATCACAAGCAGATTAGGTGCTTCTCCAAGGGGCTATTGCTCTTTCAAGTGAACTTCAGAAGCTCAGATTAATAATTGGATGCTAAGGAAAGTATTCAAAAACTAAAGTTGCTGTGTTTTGTTTTGGTTTGGGTTTTTTTTTTTCTTCTCTCAGTTGCTTAAGGCTGTACATTTTCCCACTTTGTCAAGTTAAATATATAGTATTGTGAAAAAATCTGTACTTTCTTCAGAGCTATAAGTTATAAAGAGCTTTTTTACTTTGTATTGGTAGAATTGGAGTTTCTCTGAGTGCCTTTAGAAGAAGTCTCATCATTTATTGGTGATAGAAATTTGTTTCTAACTTAAGACTACAGACATACTTCTTTATGTGTAAGATGCAGATTTTCTTCTGGAGGGCTAAGGCTGGAAAGCAAGGAAGAAGCTGCACTCTAAAACATTTTTGTACTGCAATTTGTTATTAAAGAAACTACTAACTTATTATTAGTTTGTTTCCTCCCTTACCTGTATTAAGTGGCTATAATGTACTCCCAGCTGCCTTTTTCTGCTCTTTAATACGTCTTCAGAACTTTAAAGTAAATCTCATCTAAATGGATTTTGTATCTATTACCTCTGTGTCGTAAACTATGTCCATGAAGATAACTGTATAATGAAAAGGATGCAATTTATAGATCATTGTTTTCTTGAATAAAAACAATAAACAAGGAAGCCAAATAATCTTTATAATCGTTGTTACCTTTAGACATTAATATATTGCTGTCAGAAATTTGAATTTCATTTCAAAGAATTTAGTGTTAATATAATATTGTTCATTTAATTAACAACCTTAACTCAAGGTTGTTGTTTGGGTTTTTTGTTTGGTTGGTTTTTTTGTTTGTTTGTTTTTTTTCACCTGGGGTCTGATTCTGTGAAGTATTGAGAGCCTCTTTTGCCTTCAAATGAAATTTGTAGCAGCAGGTAGTCTTTATGAATGTGGATTTGGAATAAATATTCTGAAAAATGTATTTTGGCTGTGCAACACACTGATCATTCAGAAGGGCTGGAGCATCTACATGTGGGAACTATCTTTTTATTGTGGTAATCAGTCCCCAATGCTTTGGGAAATCTGGCAACTGGATCATTCCAGAAAGCAGCAGCTAAACCCACTTGCTCCTTCTGCTTGGTGTTTTCAGGTATATAAATATTTATAATGCCTGACTTTCCTAGAGATAGAAAACAGTAACAATAAATAATGTAAAAGTTGCCAGTTACTTCACTCTTGCTTTAAAACTCACAAACTAGGGCTAAATACAGATTATAAACTATTGTTACCATGTTCAGAAAATATTATGATAAAGAACAAAAATTCTACCTTGACCTCTTTGAAAAATACAGTGACTAGAAAGATACAGTGATTAGAGCTCTTGGTCAATGATCGGTGAAGGTACCAGCAGTAAGGGAAAGAACTAATGCATAAGCCAGAGAGCAAACAAATTTGCATATACTCACATGCAAAGAGATTACTGCCTATGGAAGAGTGCCATGATGACATTTTCTCTAGATATAGCAGAAGGTCAAGAATTTTTTTCTCTACATGCAGAATAATATCTGTAGCTGAGGAGATAAGAAAGAAGGGCTAAAAGGAGTGAATCCTTAGTTATGTCTGTGACTGTGGGAACAAATGGGCAGTTTGGAGATATAGAATCAGAGGAGAAATGTTCAAGGCATGGAAAAGTTGGAGAAACCTCAAAGAGGAGAAAGGAGAAAAGATAAGTACACAGTAATAAGACAGGGGTGAATTTATGAAGTAAGCCAGAATGGCTTTTATTTTTTTTTTAGTGTAAGACTAGATAAGGTTGCATTTACTGCTTGAGAGAACATCAAGCATCTGATTGATGTACTTTCTCTCTTTGCACTATGAAATAAGATTTTCAAAACACAAACTTACACGTATGTAACCATTGTGTTCTAAAACCTACTGAAGTCAACGAAGCTTCTTTCATCGCATTACCTTGATTATTGTTTTTATTCAAGAACTGCAAAGCTCCTTGCTAAGATATGCTCTTAATTAGAAAACATAAGTCATCCAAAGAAAGAACAGAAATGTTATCTTGTGATGTACTGGCCCAGTGCAATAAGCATAATGCATACATGTGGTGTTTCATTTCTTGATGATCTACAAGCTATAATTAGTTTTTCAGGCAATTGCAAGTTAAAATGATTGTGGCTATTATGGTAAGTTAATAGGGACAAAGGACAATATGTTGTAAGCTATAAATAATTCATCCGGCTCTGCTTGAAGTAGTGTTTCTGGAGCTTCAGAATCACAGAAACACAGAATGACAGAACAGTATGGGTTGGAAGGGATGTCTAGAGATCATCTAGTCCAACCCTGCTAAAGCAGGGTCACCCAGAACAGGTCACACAGGGCCATGTCCAGGCAGGTTTGAATATCCCCAGAGGAGACCCCACAGCCTCTCTGGGCAGCCTGTGCCAGGGCTCTGCCACCCTCATCTTAAAGCAGTTTTTCCTCATCTTCAGACTGAACTTCCTGTGCTCCAGTTCCTGCCCATTGCCCCTTGTCCTGTTGCTGGGCACCACGGAAAAGAGTGTGGCCCCATCTTCTTGACACCCACCCTTGAGATATTGCTAAGCATTGATGAGGTCCCCTCTCAGTCTGCTCTCCCTCAGGCTGAACAGCCCCAGCTCCCTCAGCCTGTCCCCAGAAGAGAGATGCTCCAATACCCTCATCACTACTGGGCTCTCTCCAGTAGTTCCTCTTTCTTGAACTGGGGAGCCCAGAACTGGACACAGGACTCTGGATGGGGCCGCAATAGTGCAGAGCAGAGAGGGAGAAGAACCACCTTTGACATGCTGGCCACTGTTTTAATGCATCCCAGGATGTCATTGGCCTTCCTACCAAAACAGAAGATTTATCCATTAAAAAAAAAAAAAAACAAAAAAAAAAAAAACAATTAAATGCGTCAGCACTTTTAAGGATTAAGTTCTTTGAATATTCAGGTTTAGGACAGTGAAATAAAAACAGATGGACAACATGGAGCAAGTGATCTAAAGTAAGCTTTTAACACTCCATTAAGTGCTTTTGGGAGGCGGCTAACATACCTCAGAAGAAAATCAGGTGTTTAGATTAAATTTCAGCTGTGTAACCCTTTAATTCTCAATTTTAAATCCAAATTTGTTTTATACTGTAGCTGCATCTTAGAAGCAGGAGCTGAGAAAGTAGCACAGTAGCCAAGAGGCATTGCAGGTGTAACACCTGCTTCCCGCTTCTAGCCTCCAGCACTAGCAAAGAAATATGCTGTTACCTGCAGGCTGTTTTCATGTTTTGCTTTATCCACTTCATATGAGTGTATTTTGTCCTGGACTTCCATTGAAACTACAATACTGCCCTTACAAACAAATCTTGTGCCTTTCATTGCACAATCCATGTGCCATTCAGTGTCCAGCGATGGAATGGGCTACTCCAGGTGCTGCTGGTAATACAGAAAACTGTGACTGACTGCACAGCTTTGGAAACCTGATTTTGCTTTCTTGCTCTTGTTAGGATAGTGATAGTTGTTGAATACTCTTTAATGGCATCTTAAATTGGGAAACAAAAGCAGTCAAAGATATTATGAGTCAGCTGAGCCATTTGTACATTTACCTCTGGAAATCTTGAAGGTTTACAATTTCCATTAATTTTAATTACTGTAGAAAATACTTAGTGACTTTAAAAATTAGACCTTTGAAGAACAAACAACAGTCTGATAGTTCCATTATCCCTTCCTTTAATTTATGTCCTATAATTCATGCTCCCTATGTACTGTGCTACTGCTTAGCTGCTTTCTTCATAAACTTTATTGAGTACATTTAAAGCTGTAAAGCCTAGATGTCAAGGTCAAATAACTCAGTAACTAGGATTTTAATTCTGAAGTTCTTCAGTTTTCCTCTCTGGTGCCACATGGTAATTATAGTAAATTGCAATATTTAAGTGATTGTAGGCTTTGTAATGCCCATTTACAAAAACAAACAAACCCAAAGTCCTCAATAAATACTTCCACTATTTTGAAATATACTGTTCTTAAATTATGAGGAGTATGGGCATGCAAACAGAATAAAAGATACGGATAATTTCTTGTGCTGTCTCAGAATCCTATGTCATTTACCTTTCTTCTGTATCAGGGGACTTAATGTAATACCAGAAACAACTCGACTTTGTCAAATTCATAACAATGATTATATAATTTTCTTTCTTTTATTGGGGACTATATTACAATAAAGTATTTTTTTTTCAATGTAATTGTATATGCTCAAAATTTCTTAGAAATAACAGACTAAGAAAAAGAAGTACTGTATGCTATGCTAACTACAAACCTTAATTCTAATTTGGAGATGTTCTTGGGGTTTTTATAGTTCATGAGCCAGTCATAAGTCTGTGAAGCACGTTATTTACTCTGTTGTATCCTTGACATACACTAATGATGAATGTGAAAGGTTGTCTTTCTCCCTTTTTGAATAAACAGGAAAATACTATCAGGATCAGGTGAACAGATTATAGGATATACAGTAGTCTGTCTGTGGGAACAAGAATAACATCACATTGTGAACAGACTTCTTTTTTGAATTCCCTGTTCCACAACTGGATTTCTACATTATGCAATTCACGAAAGTAAAAAATTGGAATTAGCCACAGAGGTGCATAGGGATAGTAGATGGAAAAAGTCTAGCAGGTAGAAAACAAAACCCAGGCAATTGTGAGAACTAACTCCCCGCTGTTGGGGAAGACAGTTGCAAGATGGGTGTCAACAGTCCCAGCCTGTGACCATCCCCATTTTATTCAAGAAAATATTTGCCAAACTTTCACCTGAATTTGAAATAAAACATATTGGAGTTGGAGTTGCAGTTGGACTCCATGATCTTTGTGGGTCCCTTCCAACTCAGGGCATTCTATGATTCTACAATTCTGTGATTCTATAAAATGACTGTAGGTAGGAGAGATATGAATGAAGTAGATTTCAATGGTGGTATTTATTAATCCAGGAAACCAGTAATGAACGTGACTGTTTTACCTCTTTCTTCTCTTTATTTGGTGAACTTTAAAACAAGCAAAGAAAAACATTAGATGAGATTTATGATGTCAAATATATTAAAAAAAAGAAAAGACAAGCAAACTCTTGAGGCAACCAGTTGTTCTGCCACTTCCAATGCACATAAAAAAACATGTAAAAAGTTCTAGAAAACAGTAAAAAGAAAGTGGTGATTCAGAGAAAAAGAATGATGATAATAATGTGGGAAGGAGCATAGATGTTCAATGAGGTGCTAGGAAGAAAAATCTGATGCCAATTAATATAAGACAGTCGGCTGTGACAGGACCATAATTTCTCGCCTAGACTGATATGAAGTATTGCAAATATTTGTCTGTCTTTTGAGCAGGCAACTACTCAAGAACTGTTGAAGGCATCTTAATTGTAACTTGTGCCAGAATTCAACACAAAAAGTGTCTATAGAATTATAAAATATTTTTGCAAGATTACAATGTGAACATAGTGAGTGAGGATTGTCATTATGGCAAGACGTGAGCTTTATGAAATTCTTCTTGCTCCTCATAAGAGTTTAAGAGAGTGATGAAATAACTGATTTTGTTTATTTATCCATACAATGATAGAAGAATGTAATGATAGAAGAATGTAATGAAGATCTTCTAAGACTGCAATAAATGTAGACCATATGTACTACTTAAAATTATTCTATTTCTTAGAGTCTTTTTGCTGACCAGTGTACTGAACAATGAATAATAGGGATACAACATCAATTCCTGCATATAATACATATGGATCTCTCAAAATATATTTGTATAGATACTATTGTGCTCATCAGTAGATTAGTATCTGTTGAATTATCCCTTTATTGAGTCCTGTGAATAGCTACGACGTGGAGTATATGCTGCTATTTCACTTACTTATTTACATCTGCTGAGGAAATTAAATACAACTTTTTCATGGGATTCTTTTCTGGCTTGAGGAGCCATTACATTAAGTAAATGCACAAAGCATCAGCTAAATATAAAAACATAAATCACGCTGACAGCAATCAAACATGAAAATGTAAATCAAACTGACATAAATTAAATTACAATACATATGTATATGCAGCCTTAGAATGATTATAATTCTTCAACATTCTTTTCTGAACAAAGGGAAATAAGGAGATGGCAATGCAGAAAACTTCAATAGGCAGGAGACTGGAAAGCACGTATAGAATTTTTACCTATAATATTTTCTCTCCACAGGTAGTTTTGTGGTTTTTTTTGTTTGTTTGTTTTGTTTTGTTTGTTTTGTTTTGTTTTTGCTGGTGGCTTATGGCAGTAGCTGCAAATCTTAGAGTGATAAAATCATAGAATGATTTGAGTTGGAAAGGACCTGTAAAGGCCATCTAGTCCAATTCCTTTGCAATGAGCACAGACATCTTCAAATAGATCAGGTTGCTCAAAGCCCTGTCCAACCTGACCTTGAATGTTTCTAGAGATGAGACTTTTTCCACCTCTGCGGGCAACCTGTTCCAGTGTTTCACCACCCTCATTGTAAAAAATGTCTTCCTTCTATCTAGTCTCTATACCCTCTTTCAGTTTAAGTTCATTATCCGTTGGCCTACTGCAACAGGGCCTACTCAAAAGTTGGTCTTTCTTATAAGTGTCCTTTAAGTACTGAAAGGCGTCTATAAGGTCCACCTGGAGCCTTCGCTTCTCCCAGCTGAACAGCTGCAACTCTCTCAGTGTTTCTTCATAGGTGAGGTGCTCCAGCCCTCTGATCATTTCTGTGGCCCTCCTCTCAACCTGCTCCAACAAGTCCATGTCTTTCCTGTGCTAAGGACTTCAGAGATGGATGCAGGACTCCAGGTGGGGTCTCATGAGAACACAGCAGTGGAGCTTCTTATTTGTCTGAAAGAGGTATTCATCCATAGATGCACAGATTTGATAAATGCTTGATAAAGAACCTGTTACTCACAGTTTATATCATAAGAATCCATTCTTAATTCCTTATGGTTAAGTTTGGTTGTACTTTACATCTCATTTAAAAGTGAAATGTCTGTCAGACTCACTAGAGTTGTATCTACTTATAGTAATGGCATCAGCACGAAGAAAAAATCACTGAAAAAAATCAAAATAAAACCCCCTACTCAGTAAAACCTCTTTAGTTTTCTATTCTATTATTGTGACAGCTTGTGTTTGGCACAATCATGTCCATGAAATCATTTTTATTTGATGATTCAACCTATACAAAGCATTTTAAGGGATTATGCATAGATCTACAGTTGCAAGAGTACGTATTGTCTTATTAATGCATTAGAATTTAAGTTTTAAAATGTTTCCTCTTGTAAGATATTTTAATGTTGGAAGGTCTGGTACTTAAGACTGTTTTTTAGACAGCACAGTTCCATGGGTAAACCATAGTGCTCAGAAAGTCTGGGTTTCAGAGCCATCTGTGTCTCTCTTTTGATTTAGAGGCTTGATAACACATTTCTGTTCCAAATTTCACAATATGTTGGCCTTGCCTATTTATTTGCAGTATAAAATTTTTGATGTGAAGATTGTCTCTTAGTAGTCTTAGTTTCAGTTGAAGATATAAAATTATATGGCAAAATCAGCTTTTTGACCAGTAGATCAGTAGTCCAACACTAATGTGTCAGTTCTAGTTAAAATGAGATCCAATGAAAATCATGTGTGCAATGGGACCATAGTATCATTGATTTTGTATGTTTGCGTGAGGGACATGATCATACAGGTGTTCTTTTTCTGCAGCCTGTCTCACAAAATGTTCTACATTCAGCTAAAGGTTCACTGACTTAATTGATTAAATGGGGGTTTTTTTGTGCTCAGAAACAAATATCTTTGCAAATAGAGTGGAAGAATATTTTTGTCAGAATTTGTTTTGTGAACAAGACCTATGTATTTGTGAACAAGACCTGCTTATCTGCAGAAGGGGTAATTTTACTAGATTTATAACTATTTGCTCTGTTTTCCTCTTAGTAAAGACTAAAATTTATTCCCCCTGAAATGCTTTCCTCTTAGGCAGCCTACTAAGCTGCCAATATCTAGGCAAGGCACATCTTTGTGAAAGTTTATTTGAAGTGTGTAGAAGGAAACTGACAAAATACATGTAAGACAGTATCTCAGATTGCTTTTTTATGATAAGGACCTCAGCCATTATCTCACACTAAACAATGCCTTCCACTTTAAAATACTGAGAGGTGGAAAGAAAGTATGTGAAGTAAGGAAGATAAATGGGCTAAATATACGTGCACTGCATGCATAGTTTTTATACAATGTTTGTCATTTAAAAATTATAGTACAGAAAAGTAACAACAACACCTATCGAAAATGACATCTGTCATGTATAAAAATGTGAATTAATATGGTAGATAATGTATGTGCATAATAAAAATCAGGCTTATCCTAATGCTGTGCCATCTGGAACCCAGCCATTTCTATCAGAATGTTTATCTCCAAGTGCTTTTAGTTTTGCTTCACTTTGCTCTCTCCTTCCTAAAAGAAATAATTTAAAATTACTGCAAGCAGTATCTAAACCTCAGAATGCAGGAAAGTCTGTCTTGTTCTTGGGATAATTGATTGCTGCCAAATCTAGCCTGTAAGTCAAGGTTAAAGTGTCCTAGTGTTCGGTAGCCTGTTTACTGGGGTATGAGTTTGGGATAAAGAGCATTGCTGAGAAATACTAACAGGCAAGGTATTAAAATGTGCAACTTACTCTGACTTCAGGCTGGTATTTATAGGGAGTATCAGCTTGCACGTGTCATCAGAGACTCCCCTAAGCTTTGAGGTTTCTAGCATAGAAATGCACTTGCAGTTTAGTGGATGACAGTCATTCTGGTATTTTTCTATTTCATTGTAGAAAAGAGTATTCATGTAAAGCTGAGGTCTTTATGGTATAGTTTTGGAACTGAAAGGGAAAGAAGGTACATTTAGTGGCGAAATATCTTTATGGTAAGTTCAACTCTGTCAAATTCAGTTTACCACATTGCACTTTTTCTGCATGCTACTATGAACCTAGGTTTACAATAATCCAATTTAAATGTATAACCCTGTGTGAGGAGAGGTAGGAATGTCAGTGTCTGGAAACTTGTTAAAATTTTCTGCTGGAGGACTGCTGGTCCTTCTGTGGGTTAAAGTCACAGAGTATTTGTGTTAATTAGTGCTACTGATATAAATTCTCTCCCGAATTTACAAAAAAGAAGTAGGCATGTCTGGCTTGGCCTTTCTTTGTAATGCTTTTTTCTGTTCTTCCTAATATCTGTTCCTTCCCCACCTTGCATCATCCCTTCCTTTTAAGGGGGAGAAGCAATTTGTATACAGTGCAGCAGACAATAGTGCTGTCTGGATATTTCCTACTTCTGATCTTTAGTGTCCACTACAAAAGTGGTATTTAGTCAAATTCTCTTTTAAGAAGACAAATATGAACAAAAAAGCATATATTATAAATATTATTTTATACACAGATGAATAAATTCAGCTTTTTTCCCCTTCTTTGAATTAGCACATAAGTCCTCCAGAGCTGAGATTTATTTGAGAAAATTAATCTTATGGATAAAATATATCATTTGAGCAGGCTTTCAGGATGCAGTGATGTAGAATTACCTTTATCACTTTTACTTGCTAGATAGTAGGTAGTCAACCATTTTTGTTTTCCAGAAATTTTCAAACCACAATCACTTTTAATATATGGTAGCTCTGTATTATATCTCTAGCCTTTAGTCTGTTGTCTAGTAACAAAAATATAAAGAAGAAATAAAATAATATTTAAAAAAATGTATTTTCCATTGAAATCGAGGTCATTTTTCAAACTAAATCAGCTGGACTGCTGGATATTCGTCTGTGTTTCGCTTTCCTTTCTAAGCAATGAACTAATTAATTAACTTTGAGTTTGATTGATCTGTAAATGAGCCAAAGTCCAACTTCAGAATCCACCTGATAAGGCCTATGAAGGTCTTACCACTTTTTTCCTTAAATGACAGAACATTAGATTTTCATTTCATACATTCAGTCTTTTAGTCCACCCAGTCTTATTCCTTTTCCTACGGACAAAATACCCCTCAGCAAAATACTATTCTCATTTAACCCTTAATGCATTTCCTTTCATGTTGATAATTAGCATGATCTAAATCTTCCATCACCTCTTAGTACTCGTTTCCTGCTTTGGCTGGCAGATGTACTCCAGCAACTTGGAAAATTCGAGTGCCAAGTAAAAAGAGGTCACTTTTCCATTTTCCACAATTTCCTAATTCCTCCAAGCTGCTTCAGGACTAACATTGTAATTTTTAGTCTCTGATGGCACAGACTGGCTTTGGAGAGTCCAACCAACCATATATTACTTCCACCTGTGGCCATAGTGTCTTGTGTGCATATGTGAGGAGACACCTGTTTCCTCAATATGTACTTCAAACTCTAATCCTTACTTTTAAATCCAGTACAAGTCTCCAAATAATTTCACCATGACAGTAGTTGTCCAGTTTGTCTGTTTCTGAGTGAAGAAGGTGTCTCAGCTAATCCCACAACATGTCCTATCTGTTCTCCTGGGGAAATCAGATGTCTTCAGACTTGAAGCTCAGCTGAGGTCCAGCTGCCAACTTCTCCTGCTGATGGTCTCAATGCACAGGAGGGTCCTGGCAGGCTCAGACATCAACCTTGATTGTGATCTCTGTTGCTACCCCCTGAATACCAATGTTAATATGCACCCCATCCATATTTAGCAAGCCATTAGAAGGTCAAGCACAAAACCAGTAACAATTTGATTTCCAGTGTCCCACTTCCTCAGGAGTCTAAGTAATTAAGCTTTCTGCTGCCATCACTGATTTAGTACTGCCAAAATTCACTGAGAACTAATCAGGTTTTCCTTACAGCAGTGACCTAATGCCTGGTTAGGTGACTACTGTCCTAATAAAGTAGGACCTATACACCTGAGACACTTAGCTGGGCTACATCCATTCCTATGAGAATTACTGTATTTCTGTTACGGATCTGTGATGTCTCCTGCCCTAGTGAATCACTTGAAGAAAGACCACAGTTCCCTAATTCTGCTACTTTTCTTCTGCCCATTTTATGTTCAGTGTTTTTAACTGTACATCATCATTGATAAAGAGACATTTTCTATCCAGACAGTGCATTGAATCTAGTCCTTACATTTATTTTCTGACATGACCCCAGAGTTAAACAAAAAAACCCCAGTTCAATATTAGGAGTTGGAGCTTGTGGTAAGAAGTACATCACATGTATGCTACCTGCAGCTTTCTTAATGGTTTGAGCTGTATCACTTTCCTTGCTAAGACCCACTATCAAATACAAATATTGTCTATACAGATAACAGTTCTCTTAAAGTTCAGTGTAATTCAAATCTGTATTTCCAACACAAAACACAATGGATCTAAACACAATGGAATATGTAATTCAGAATCGTAGCCTGGATGTAGATTATTAGTTCTCTCTCCAATGAGAATTAAATCAAATCTCAATGTCCTCCCTAATCCCCCAAATGGCTTGATATCTCAAAGTGGATTTGAGACTTGTGGCCTATATTGACTCTTCACTTGCTGCATATGTCAAGCTTCCTTCTGGAAATGGTAAAATAAATTTTATTAAAATTATTCTTCCATTAGTACGAGATTAATTACAATTATTTCACTACCATGGGGTTTAGCTCTGAACTGATAAGTGAATTATTCTGTTAACTCTTTACTTAATTTCATTGACTTTCGTTGCAATCACTTAATAATGCTTAGCTCTTCTTGAATACTTCAGAAATTACATCACCTTTAATCCAAAAGTTATCATGAAAATTGTTTGCTTTTGAAATTACCAGTGTTATTGGTTTCCCTCCAGGATGAACACTGAGCAGTTTTCAGTTAAATATCTAATCATCTGATAAGATGTTACTCCATGACAGGAAACACCATCGTTTTCTTCATTAACTTCTTATACAAACATTTCTCAAAAGAAGTTCAAATGCTCAGCAAATTAATTCTCAAATTCTCCTTGATTGACTATTTTGTTAAATCTTGTAGATAATTCTGATGGGATTTAGAAACAAGATATTATTAGAAGCTACATAATGTGTCATCTAGCAGCAACACTAATAATTTTCCATTAATTAACATTTTCAAGATATATTCTTATTGAAAAGGCTAGTGATCCACATTTTTTATTTAAAGGAAAATGTTTTTCCAATGTAAGAACTGGAGGTGAACAAGTAAATGAAGCAGTGCTAAATGCAAAATGAGGTGAGGGAGATGATCCTTCACACAAAACATCACTAAGCTGTGAAATTCCTATCATTAAGCAGAGAGGTCCTCTCTTCAGTCCTTGGCAAAGGGGTAAAAAGGCCATCACCGTGTTTGCCTAACGAGAACAGGAAGGGGAGGGAGGGCAATTGTCATGGACCGAAAAAAAGAGAAAAGTTTCTAGCTGGGGAATCTCACTTGATTAAATTTATTGCCAATTAACAAACTTTACTGATTCTGTTCTTGAAAAATAAAAGCAAGCAAATAAACAAACACTTAGACCTTGGCTCACCTCTGGACACCTCTCCTTCCGCCTTTCTGGTTTCCAGTACCTTGGAGAAGAAGTCCTGAAGAATAGCATGAGATGCTGCAGCCATTACTTGGCTTTTCTGTAAAGCTTTTTTTTTTTTTTTTTTTTTTTTTTTGTGTGGGGAGGACACTCAGATGGAGACAGGCATTCATGGCTGAGGTTATGGCAAGGATGAGGGCATAAGTGAGAGCCGGGCAAGTCCAGCAGAAGGGCATACTGCCATGCTGTCTGCTCTTCAGTGTGTTGTACACGTACCTCGACTTGGATGTATGCTCAGGACTCCAGCAAGCCTATTCTTAATTTATTTATTATTTTGTAAATAGTTAGAGATGTTCAGCTGTGTTCAGCGTAGTTTTTAATTTCTGTCTACTATGGCCTTCAGACATCTGTATTCAGTCACCAGTATGCCCAGTGGTCTCAGTCTGAGTAAATACGCATATAAATTTCACTTGTACAAGCCCATTCCATAGATATATGCTTCTGGCCAATATCTGGGACAGAATTTGGGTCTCTGTGGCCCTTTTGTGTATACGAAAAGAATTCATTGTTCTTCTTTATCTGGTCCTTCTGAAAATATGTTACTGAAAGACTGAAACCACTTAAAATGCTTGCAGTGTAATTTTTTTTCACTTAAATGGAAATTCCGAGTATTTAAAAAAAAATGTTCTGGAGTCTAAGCTCTGTACAGGTAGAATCATGCAATCGTTTAGGTTTGCAAAGAACTTTAGGATCATCAAGTCCAACTGTTAACATAGCTCTGCCAACTTCACCATTAAACCAGCTGCCTCAGTACCCTTGGGTGAATCCCATCCAGCCCCAGAGACTTATGTGTGTCTAAGTAGCGTAGCAGGTTGCCAACCAATTCCCCTTGGATTACGAATGTGTGTGATTTACATGGAGTGCCTGGCTCGACTCCAGAGGAGCCTGGGCACGTGAGAATAGACTGAGCCCAGATTATGCATTTACCGTGTAGAGTATTTAACTGTGTCTGCAAAAGTGCAAATCATGGTTTACATCTGGACTGGGACTATGTGAGGGTAAGGTTGGTGCAGGAGCATTGGGGCTTGTGTTGCTCTTGCTGGTTTTGTGTATACTGTGAGTGTAAAAAACAGAGACATCTAACACACAATGCTGTGCAAATTATTTTTTGGTGCTACTGAAATTGGTATGCTAACAACTCTCAAACTACAGGAGGAAATATTTCTTCTATGATATTGCTGCTTTGCTGTTACTTTTAGGGCCCTTCTCCATCACTTTCTCCCCTCACAAATGCAGATAGGTTTATAAAATGCACAAATGCAGAAGGTTTATAAACCTTCACATCCTGAACAAGGATTTTCCTTTTCTTTATGAAAATTTTCAATCATTACGTTCACAATACAAGCTAAGCAATTTTGCTCATAACTTTTTCTCAGAGAAGGAGGCTATGATATTAACTGCTGATTCATTTTATGTAGAAGTAAGCTAAACCATTTACTGGAAATGATTGCTTTGTGGAAGTGGTTTTAATAGTCAGTTAAATATATTAAAATAGCATTACTATGAGACTTGTTAATGAAAGGGGTTATGTTTTTACGTAGAGTCTTATACATTTTTGCTCATCTTTCTGAGTAATGGACTTCAGTGCTAGCCTTTTGCCCCTTAATATATTGTTCTTTTCCAATTTCCAGACATTTTAATACTCAGTTTGCAAGTTCTGTATTATTTAGAGAAATTAGGCAGTTTAGTTTCTTGCCCTCTGAGACTCTCATTTATTACTTTGTTTGTTGGATCACTAAGCAGAATCTGGAAAGCTCTTTACAGGGTTATATAGTAGGAAGCTAAAGGCTTTGAGCAGATTGAGTTCAAATTATATTAATTGAAGTAATTATAAAATACCAGAGAAAAAGGGGTTTTTTTGTTTGTTTCTTGACCTTCTGTAGGTAATTTGAAATCAACAAAAGATTCTAACTTAGAATTACAGAGATCTGGGAACTATTTTTTTGTTTTGTTTTGTGGCAAAAAGCCTATGTGCAGGAGCTGTTTGGAATTTTACATGGTCAAGCTCCTCAGTGAATCTATGTATAATGAAAATGCACATATGAGTATTTATTGTAATGATTTTTTTGATTTCTGTGGATTTTTCCCCCCAATATATTAAATCTTACAGGATCTTAAAAATCTTATTGTTGCAAGAGACATCAAATAATATTTCTGAGCTGTTGCCAGGAATTTGGGCCTTCCACCAAATATATTAATCTACTGTTTTCATTTTCACTTTTAAAACCTAATCCTTCTGGTGTACAGGATGTACATAATGTTTGATTGTGGGAGCAAGTGGAAACAGTTTTCAGAACAAAATGAAATAATTGCTCTGCTGTCTGTATTGTCTCCCTTGTTTGTGTCTTTTCCTCCCCCTCTCCCTTATAAGTAGCTAAACTTTGCTGGTAGTGAAGTAGGCTGGAAGAAGCCTTGAAAAGGGATGTGACGCTGCTGCAGTGTTGAGGGGAGGCGTGCTGGGCGGTGGAGGAGGGGTGCTACACAGCCTGCGCCCCTGGCAGAGCCACCTGCACAGTTCCCTCCCGTATTGGATTTGCATGGCAAGTTTTTGGTAGCTGGAAGGGGCAGGCTGGGGGAGGTACAGGGGTGGCTTCTGTGAGAAGCTGCTAGAGACTTCCCCCGTGTCCAATAGAGCCAGGGCAAGGAAGAATCTCATGGGTTCTACAGTGTTTTTGTTTGGGTTTTTTTGTCTTTTTTTTTTTTTTCAATCTGTATGAATATCCCGTCTCCTGGGCTCAAAGGCTGGTCGTCAGGCATTTAAAAAGTGTGGACAGCCTGGAAAACAAAGGGGTAACAGCTAAATTATAAAAAGTATTTCTACAACAGCAGTAGCAAGTAACTCTCTAGCAACTACTGGGCAATGTACAACTGCATGGAATAGATATAAAAAAAAAAAAAACCAACAAACCCCAACCAAAAAAACCCCACTTCATTTTCGTATATGGAAGAATATGGATGAAGTGATTTTCAAAGGGACTGGAATTCTAGCTCAAGCAGTTACCTGTTTCATGTTCTGTACTTCTACAAAATAGAAATACTTTTGTAAAATGGCTTCCGTCTCTTTATTTGTATTGGTACTTGAAAGACCAGTGGCAAGTCCTCATGTCCAGATGTTTGTTGGACCAGCTTGCTGTAATGAAACAGGGATTTGATGAATTTGTTAAGAGTTAAGGCATGTTCAGGACTTTCAAGACCATATTGAGCCCCTATCAGTTGTAATAGTATTAAACATAGGTGAGGTTTCTTATGAAGAGTGTCCTGTCTATCACAAGTCCAAGACTGTCCAATCCAATCTATTCTTACCTCCACAGGAATATGAGTGATCCCTTTAAATAACAAGTGGAGGTAATGGGCTCAGTGGTTGCAAAAAAGGTCTCAGATTTTCTGCTGGAGACTTTGTGGCTGTGTTCCATGTGTATATTTTGGGTATCCTGAAGATGTTCCTAGTACAATGGATACGGTGTCAGCATGCTTTTGTGCCGGAAGAACTGATATAAAATAATCCTTGCTTTTAACTTGGATATATATGAGTTCAATGAGTGGATGGGAAGAAGGAAGAACAGAAGGAAGAGAAGTTATCATGACAGTGGCAAACTTTAAATTGTATGTGTGCATGAATCTCTGAGAATTAATAACATGAAATAACATTAGGATTGTTTTGTTATTCTTAATGTCATGACAACAAGAAAATTAATTGTTGTAGATGAGACTGAGCTGTTGCCTCACTAATAAGAACTATCAAGATGCAGATTTGGCATTCCCCTAGGAATTTGTGCTCAATTTGTGCTCACAGGAATTGTACTGAATATAGGATAAAATGCCTTCTAAATTTCTTTTTGAAGCTTACATTTACTGAAACCCCAGCAAAGCCTGTGTGGTATTCTCATGCTCCTTCAAACACTTATTTCACATGTGTTAAGTCAATTAAGAAAACATTTGGAGTTATGGACAGGCAGGAACCTCTGTATATCAATTTGAACCA
The DNA here is from genome assembly GCA_000699545.1 of Podiceps cristatus. Taxonomy (NCBI): domain Eukaryota; kingdom Metazoa; phylum Chordata; class Aves; order Podicipediformes; family Podicipedidae; genus Podiceps; species Podiceps cristatus. The sequence continues at coordinate 17,851 of KL272928.1, forward strand.
GTTCATATCATTGCCAGCCTATATTGAGCAAGGTCTTTCTGCCCCAAAAGTGATAAAGAATGAAGCAATATTCCTTTAAATGGAATGAATATTTAAGAAGGCAATTTTTCACCAATTAAAAGGTGAATTAGAACAAAATAACTCAAAATCCAAATGTGCTAATGAATTAAACCAAAAGTTTTTAGTATTGACATATACAGAACAGTTAGGGACTTGTTCTTGTATTTCTTGTAACAGTCACATGAAAGCTCATACAGATTTTGGTAAGTAATCTGCTGATTGCTAAAATTACTTTAAAAAGTGAAATTTGTGCATTTCATATGCATTTTATACAGGTTTTATTTCAGTTAATAACATTAACAACGTAATAGTATACTGTAGGATATAATGCAATAAGTATGCGTATTTTTTGGTGTATAAAACTCATTAGAGTGAAGCAATGGATTCTCTAGTTGGCCAATTAAGTTAAACACATAGTGAGAATAAACATGGTCAGCAATTAGAGAGGAATCGGGAAGTGTTTGATTTGAATATTATTGGTGGGTCTGCAAGTCATTCAGACCTTGATCTTTGAATTTTTGTACTTTTTTCCTAAAGCTTCTATTTTTCAAGTAAATCAAATGAAAGTAAGTAAGGATTAGCTTTGGGAGAATATATTAATATTTTCCTTAAACTCGGTAAATATGTTACAGAGGACACTATTCTTGGGTATTTTTTATTTTTTCTTTTTCCTTCCCCCTCCTTTCCTCCCCCTCCCAAATTCAGTTAAATATGCAAAAGAAAATAATTTAGTTTTTCACCTATATCAGTTCAGTATCTAGTCATAAAAATGGAGTGTAAGAAAAGGAAATGGGGAATGAGAAATGTGAGCAAGAGGTGCAGGAGTACTTCTACTTGCAGCACTGCAGCAGTACACTGGTTTGAGAAGCTCGTGAAACTATGGCTTGAGGTGCAAACCCTTAACACAAGGTGAAAACTCATTTAGTTTTAGACATATTTTAACATAAGTACTACTGACTTATAAATGCCTTCCCTGCCAATTACAACTCTGTGGTTGTTGAGATGTTCCACAGAACAATATCTTTTCGAAGGCTATAATAATTAATTTTATGAAGAATTAATATTAGAAAAACATCTTATATATTGTAAAATCTCTTTTACTGTATTTAAGAGATAAATTGCCATCATGTGACGAAAGCAGAGCAGCATCATGTGATGAGTATTCAGAGCCTTTCTCTTCTCTAATGACTGTTAATGCTTTACTGACCATAATTAAATCAAAAACTAAAGAGCTGACAAAACTTTCAGTAAGTTAAAATTATCTTTAAAAATATTTTGTGCCATGTCTGTTTGTCAGTTTATATTTACTTTTAGAATATGTTGGAAAAATATTGAATCTGCAAAATGTTGGATGTTGCCCCCAGAATGCCTGTCCTTCTATTGCTCCTTTTCAACAAGGAGACTCTTACTCTTTTGAAGCTTTACCAGCTGCATCTGTCTGTTCAGAGCTTTCTACATGGAATTTTCAGCAATGTTGTCTATTAACGGTAGACTATTATGAATACTACTATCCGAATATATTCAGTATACTTGAATTCAATACATAATTTTACTACAGGAATAACAAATCCCTCAGGAAAAATTCTGCAAAGAAAATATAATTTCTTCCTCCCTTGTCTCCTCCCATTATAAGTTTGCAATTATTTTCATTGTTTATTTTTAAATAGTACAACATCTGTCTTCCAATTTCTATTCCCAATGACATGGCAAGCTATAGGAAAACAGAAAAATGTTTTCAAGCACCTACCTATTGTGAAGAAAAGCCCTTGATATTAACTTACAGTAATTTAGAGAATAACTTCATTATTGGGACTGAAGGAGAGAAACTGATACTTGTTCAAGAGTAACTTGTTCTTGTGAAAAGACAAAGAGATCAACAGGGGTTATGCAGTTTAGTGTATGGGTATTATGAGTATCTTACAGTAACAACATGATACCTCTGTCAGCTACAAATATGGACTAAATCAGGAGCTAGAAGTTACAAAAGTGCATGAAGAGAGATGAAATCTCATGAAGAAACTGATTAAACAAGATTAGGCAAATCACAGATGGGTAGTTAGTGATGGGAAAATTTCTGTCAGACATTTACACGCTATCAGAACATTTTAAAAAGCAGTTCCAATTTTAACACAAATTTAAATAATTAATTTTCTTGAGACTTGATATTTTTATTGTGAGATATGTAACATTGGCTAAGTCATCATGGCGGACAGGGAGGTGATTTGAGACACCCAGCATGGCTTCACCAAGGGCAAGTCCTGCCTCACCAACCTACTGGCCTTCTATAAGGGAGTGACTACATCAGTGGACAAGGGAAAACCCATGGATAACATCTATCTAGACTTCTTTAAGGTCTTTGACATGGTCCCCCACAACATTCTTATCTCTAAATTGGAGAGATATGGATGTGATCAGTGGAATGTTCGATGGATAACAAATTGGTTGGATGGTCTCACCCAGAGGGTAATGGTCAATGATTCAATGTCCAGATGGACATCAGTGACAAGTGGTGTCCTTCAGGGGTCTGTTCTGGGACCGGAGTTGTTTAATGTCTTCATCAACGACTCAGATGCTGAGCATACAAACGGGAGGGAAATCAACTTTTTAAAAGGGTAGAAAATGGCAGGACAAGGGGGAATGGATTAAAGCTGAAGGAGGGAAGGTTTAAATTAGATATTAGGGGGAAGTTTTTTCCAGAGAGGGTGGTGAGGTGCTGGAAGAGGCTGCCCAGAGAGGTGGTGGATGCCCCATGGCTGGAGGTGTTGAAGGCCAGGTTGGACGGGGCCCTGGGCAACCTTGTGTAGATCTAGGCCTGGAGGTTGGTGTCCCTGCCTGTGGCAGGGGGGTTGGAACTCTGTGATCCTTGGGGTCCCTTCCAACCCAGGCCTTTCTATGATTCTATGATTCTATGATTCTATGATTCACTACACCCTCAGCAAGTTTGCGGATGACATGAAGCTGAGTGGTCAGGTTGACACCCCTGAGGGGTGGGATGCTGTCCAGAGGGATCTAGACAAACTGGAGAAGTGGGCCTGTGAAAACCTCATGAGGTTCAGCAAGGCCAAGTGCAAGGTCCTTCACCATGTAGTCTCCTTTATTAAATTTTGTGTTTTCTCCATTTTTATTCATTTACATCTTATCACTTGTTGTGGGTAAAATTAGCCATATAATTCAGAAGGTTCAGACTAAGTCTTCTGGACCACACAGATATTTACAAGGTAGAGAGACAAAATGGAACAGAAGCTGAGTGGGATGATGGTTTGGACAATACCTATCAGAATGTTTTTATGAAGAAAATTGCAACTTTCTGGAAAAAACCCACAATCTTTCTTTTCAGCATAAAATAGTAATGATTTCTTTTTCAAATGTTCTTTTTTGATGGCAAAATATAAACTTTCTGGAGGAAATAACCTTATCACAGTCATGTCATATATAAAGAAACAATAAAAACACAGAGTATTACATTCTTTTGCTAATACACTGTGGAGAACACTGTATGTGCATTTCTACAGAATTAGGATCTTAGAACAGAACAGGAGAGGAAGACACTGTCTTCCAAAATTACCTCAAAGGACAGATGCTCAGTAAGTTTGAAAAATTTAGCACTATAGTGTTACTTCGATAGTTCTGGTTCTTCAGGTAGATGAGTGGTTTACCCAGGAATTTTCTGAAGCTTCTTCTCTTGCAAATGGAAAACCTATGGAGAAAGAAGAGCCCTATAGGAATTTAGGTAGTGGTTACAGGAAGGTAATGATCCTAAAATTCTGCTGATGAATACAAAATGAATGCTGTGATTTTAGCCTGGAATGCCCACTGACAACTCATCCTGTCCTTAAACCATTGTTTTATGACAATGCAGATAGAGCTACATAGTGATGGCTGTGTTACATGGACTGTTTTCACATTGAAGAAAGTGTATTAATTCACATATGTGGATAAGAAAAAAATTACTCTGCAAGGAATTTCTGAGACACTTCTGTGGTTTGTTTTGGATCTTTTTGTTACAGTTGCGCCAAAAGCCAGCTGAATAAGTGTAAAATAACTTATGAGCGTTTGTGCTGTCTTTTATCAAATGACATTATATTTATAGCTATCAGTCAACATTTGCTTTTGTTCACACAAAAGTTCATTATTATTTGGTTTGAAGCTCCTAATAATAAACAAAAGTAATACAACTTCATCTACTAGTCTAGATGACTAAAATGAACTCTTTTGAAAAAAACTGAGTAGGCTAATTGCGAAAGCTGGATGCAATTTATCACTGTAAACATATCACTGCTTTTAAAACTGTAAAGTTGGTGTTTGATTATTTGTAATATCTTTTTGTTTTAATGACAGATTAAATTGGATTTCTTCTCAAGGTAAATAATCCATTAAAATAACTTAAATCAAGGATGAAGGAAAAAGTCTTAGTCTTGAAATAAAACACAATACTCTAATAAAGAAAGCATTCCCCCAATGATTGATTTAGTCTATGCATCAGATTATCTAAAGGATTTTTTTTACAATTTTTCATTAAAACCCATTGAACATATATTGATCATGTTTTAATATTTTAGCTGTCTTGAATTTAGAAGGTGGGGCAAATCTGATTTATTTTAAGTAAGGCAAAAATATCTAACATTTTTCCAAGAAATTACTAGCATTCTCAAGAAAGTATGAAACTTGGTCAATGTAATAATATAGTACTTGTTATGGAGACGATGAAGTCAAGATTGACCAGCGGGATGTGTATTTCCACTGGCTATGGTGTCATAAAAGCATTCTCAGCTTTAACCTTGGCATTTATGTAATCTCAAATTTAGCTCTTATCACAAGGCAAATAGTAGCCTGCCTCAGGACACTTCTTTCTTCTCTTGCTAATGATATGCCACCTCTGGAAAATCATCTACTAGAGTTCAGGGCACATGGAACATCCAGGAACGCACAACAGGATAACAGAACAACATATTACAGTTAGTATTTTTTTTATCTTGTTCAGTGCTGAAATGAACTAGTGCATTACCTTTTCCAGTAATTTACTGTGTTATCACTGATTCTTGCTCTTGATCTTATCCCGAATTCTTTGATTTTGAAGGCATTAAAAATAAAATCTGCTTCCTTACTCATCAGTGTTACCTTGGGTTTGGCAGAGGTCAAATTAAATACAAACCAAACCAAACCCTGTGTAGCTAGAAAACATCTCCTAACCATGTAATAAGTACAATATGTCCTCTGGCTCAAATTTTTATTTTCAAAAGATATGTATTAAAACGAACTATCCAAGAAGAGTGAGTCTCGTGTCCTCACAATTACATTGGCCATAAAAGGTGTGAGGAGTGTTTCAAAGTGCATTACATAGGGTGGACATTTGGCAAGCAAACCTTTATAAAAGGTAACAGAAGATAGCAGTAGTGCATTACAGATGTTTTAACAACTGGAAATGGGGAGCTGGTGTCTGTTATGGCATACCTTTCTATGCCCCTCTTCCAGCTCCCTTCCATCACCTGACATTAAAGTTTGTAACTGTTTTGGAACCACAGCTGTTCACATTTAGTGATTATAGAATGCTTTGCCCAATGTAGTATAACTTGTATAAGGCTACTTATTTTCTGTATTTTTGGTATGCAATAGTGTAATCTATATTAAGGCATGTGACTACGTGTGTGTACAAATTTATCATACACAATTATATTTGGCCATACATATATACTCATAGAAACCTATATATACATAACAGCCAACACCTTTATTTGACACTTTTTCAAACAGTTTTTTGAACAGAGGTAAACGTCTCCAAAGAATAAAAGACTTGTGTTCTGATAAAATTACTCTTCAAACCATCGGGTCAGGAGTATTTAGACGGTTTTGTGTTTTGAAAGATCTTATGTAGTTTATGAAAATATAAAGCTGACTTCAGTTAGAATCATTATAGACAGAAAATTAGTAGTAATGCTGTCACAGTTACAGACTTGTCACTTACCCATTTTAGAAAAACTCAGTGAAGTACCAAAAAACCCCGCGGTTGTTAGTATCTGTAATATTGATAATTGTGATTGTGACATCTACTTGTGTCAAGACTTAAGGATGATTTATGGGAATAGGAAGTGTCCAAATGCCCAAAATATTTTACATCAGGTCTTTACTTTAGAAATAGCAGTTTTGTTTTCAGAGGTTCAAGGTCCCCTTGAAGTGAGAGAACATTGTTTGTCTATGTCTGAGAATAATTCGTCAATTCTGTCACTGTGTCTCAGAAAAAATCAATCCGCTGAAATATAATCTCTAATGTACTTTGATTTTTACAGTAATTTCTTCTTGAGCTGCAGGAATTTTTTCTCATTTTCAAAATATTTTTTAAAACTAAAAAGTCCCATCTTTTGGAGAAATACTTAATCTAATAAGATTTTTTAATCTGACAGCTTTCTAAAGGGTCATCTGTACTGTGGTCACAGAATTCAGCTCTTGCAACGGAGAAAATTAGCTTACATTGAACCATGTACATCCGTAGCAGGAGCCTCTTCAGATTATCTACAACTATCTTGGATGTGTCTGCAATAAATCACACTAGCTTTGGCATATATATATCCTTATATTAAAATATGTTTTGTCAATTACCACATTTAATATATGATATATAAATAGTAAATGAATAAAATATATAAATATGTATTTGAGGCCCTGACATAGTGCTCTCTGTAACAATTGATTCCTTTTCAGTAAAGTTTCCTTGAGAAAAATTAGCATATTTTTCCCCTCTAAAAAAGTCCCAATAAAGCATCACTATTGTTAGTTTATAGTGTTTTGAAGAAACGTTCTTTGAGAAATGCTTAGTGACTCCAGAATGGATGACTCCAGAATCTCTCCAGGTACAGATTTTGGAAAGGTGAATGAAGACCCTTGTCACCTCACAGCTGCGTCAAATGGGCAATTAGATGCATCAGGTGTCAGACCAAGTAAAATCAGAGCAGTTTTGGTAGCTACAGACTGCTATAGAAATATGCTTTGAGATACAGATGGTTATGAAAACTGCTGCATAGGGATAGTCTACCAGTTGAGGTAGGAGAAATAACATGTGACAGGAAATAAAGCCCTTTCACTGCTGCAAAAGGGACAAGTTGTATCTTTCTACTGTTACTCTTCTGTTCACAGGAATAAGAGCTTGGATAAAACTCTGGATTCCTGTGTATGAACTTGAATTCTTTTTATGCTGAGAGGATGAGTCACTCAGCTGAGCAGACGGAAAAGAAGCATTCTGTGGGAAGGCATGGCAACAATGAAGTGCTATGTGACGAGCTGGAGAGCTTTTGATTTCAGTGTAGTTAATATGTTTTGATTGATGAAGCTGTATCTTATTCAAACAAACTATATCAAGTTCTTAAAAGCTTAGTGTAACAATAAGAGGGCATAGTGTAACAAAGCTGTTGAGTCAAACTCCAAGGCAAACTTGGATAGAAACATGAGCTACTATAATTTTTCAAGTATTTGTAGCCCTGTGATGCCTCAGTGAACTACTTGTTGGCAATTGTTCTGCTTAGTTTTGCTGCTTTAGGGCTTTACCTCTCCTCAGAAGCTTATTTTTTATTACAGCAGCAGATGCTGAAGGGTGCTGTACGAATGCACAGGGAAGAGTCAGACACTGCTTTATGTTTGGGGGGAAAAAAAATGCTGATTGAAGGCAGAGGGAGAAAGAAGTTCAGAAAACTAAAATGACATCTATAAATGTTATGTCTTCCAGTGAGATGGAAGAAAATTAAATGGCTCCAGAGATTATCCTTCCCCTGCAGCTCTCCCTCCTGCTTCTTTCTCAAGTAGTCCAAGCTGAGATGCTGACATGACAGCTGTTGGAGCATGATGTGTTGGTAATAAAGCCACTTCTGTCCTGAGGTGTGGAAAAGGGTGCAGGACAGACATACTAATGGATTTTTCACCTGATGTGAGAGTGAGGAGGGGTGGGCAGTTGTGGTGGCTCTGGTTTTTGTTTGCTTCTCTTTGTGAATTGGGAAGTGTTGGCTGGTCTTACTCAGGTTTGGTGCTGCATCACAGTTAGGCTCCTGAACCTGAGCCAGTTAGGCTCCTGAACCTGAGCCAGTTAGGCTCCTGAACCTGTCCATTCCCTTGGTCAGTAGATAAGTCTGTTTGCATTTAACTTCTGATGTTTATGCAAGTATCAGTGCTCTTATAATGTGGTGTTATCTAACTTTCAGCTCCATAACTCCTCTTGTTTGCATGAGAGGAATGGATCACCTCACATAAAAGGTCACCTCACATGTAGGGTAAAGCAAAGGATCCCCCCTCCCAGCCCATTGCTTTTATACTTCCACAGGCAAACTTAATTCTTTATGATGAAGTGGTATTTTAGGTGTTTTGAGCTGCGACTAAATTAACAAAATGAAAGAGAGTAATTCCTTGAGTCAAATGTTTACATTCTTCTAATGGCTAGTGAACAGCTTATAAGTAACCAGCTCACTATGCATTTAGTAGATGAGACAGCGGGTTATGCTTCTAAACAGGCAAGGCTGCAAGTCTATACTGCCCCCAAATTATGTTTCACAGTCTAAGCTAGCCTGCTGCCCTCTGCATTAGTTTAACTGCTGAGCTGAAGCTGCTGGGCATGGACACGTGTTCCTCTGTACCAGCGGGGCTGCTGATAAGGAATACGCTGGTGAGGAAGACAGCTGATAACATTTTGAACCAGAATTTCCTGTTAGCCTGTAAAATGGTGGTTTAAATTATTCTATTGTGATGGGATTCTGTGTTAACAGTAAGAAAGGCTTCCCTCAGGGGAAGGGCTGTAGGTCTTCCTAGGCCCTGTACAGAGCTGCCCTGCCTCACCAAGGAGAGAAGCTGGAGAACCTCTTCTACTGCTGTGGCGAAGCCTGGGTCCATGTAGGTACAGAGTGCTGTGGTGGGTTTTTCTCCCAAACTTACAAAAAGTGATTGATCTTTAACAAAGGGTTTCAGTTTATTCTGTGTTTGTTTCTATGATGAATGGAAACATAAATATAGTTAGTATTTTGAAATTACTAATTTCACAGTTTGGTTTATCACTTAGGATTTGAATTGTTTTTGTTTGTATTGGTCTCCAAAGAAATAACATTGCTTCCCATTGCTAGAAATCAGTTTTTATGTGAACATTGATATTACAGTTATTTTTAAAATGATTCAATTGCATAAACTTACTGTAGTTTTGACTTCTACTGTCCTTGGAAAGTCATGGGAATAAATGTCAAACGTAAATTTATTTTGGACCTAAAGTGAAAAGTTATTCAAAACTAACTTTGCTCCAAAATATTAGATAATCTAGTTACATTATAGTCCCATACCCACTTTAAGTCAATAAAAGTTATTATCCTAAAAGTTATAATCCTAAACTTCTCCTCACTTATAGGGCTTCACTTATCCCCTCTGCACAGACCTTTCCCTATGCCTGCACAGCTCAGTGTTTATTCAAACCGGATGAAGGAAGTGGGATACATTAAGAGGAGAATATCTTATCATCCCATGGCTTTAAGTTATTTTGGTCCAGGTAACGTTTTCATGTTTGGCCTAAAAAACACTCATGCTGTCACAGAAAGGGAAGGGAGATGGAAAGCGGCATGAGAATGAGGAACTGGAGACAGAATGGGTCTACTATGCGCTTAAAGCATTGGCAACTCATGCTGCATTAAAATTGTTGAAGTGACGTGAAACTTTATTCTTGCAATGTTCCATCACGAAACTATCATCCTCTGTCCATAGTGTATAGAGACAAAGGCTCCTTCTGTCTCCAGATATTTAATTCTCGCTGAAATCTGAATTCTTGTTTTCCCATGTAAGTAACTGTTATTGCAATCACAAGAATATTATGTGATGTTTAAATATGAATCAAGGTGGTTTGGTGTAGCAAGTGATTTGAGATACCTCTACAGGTAGATTTCTTAAATATTCATGTATTTTCCTCTTACCTTATGATTTCTTATTACAAAATTAAAGGATTGACAATCTGATCTTCAGAAAGCATGCTAAGTAGAACTACTCCTTCTGTCCTTTCCTTTTGTTTGTGTGATGTCTTCAATTTTCCTGTGATTCTTTAGTAACAACTGTAGAATTTAAACAGATAAGGTATGTTAAAGAGTATCACTGAAAAAATGGTGGAAAAGGATGATGTCCTTATTATTGTTTTCTTTCTTACTTACTAAGAATTTACTATTCTTACAGGGAACTGAAATTATTTATCCAGTCTCATGACAGGAGGCTGACACTCAAACTTTCCGGTGGCTGTTTTCAAGCTAAATGAGCCAGAGGTAACAGAAACTGTTTAAATAACTGTAGTAGAGAAGAAGTTGAGTTAACACTGGTGCCCAAAAATATCTTTTTATCCATAGATCTCCTGATACTGGAGTACCAGAGCAGTCCACTCCAGACATACTTAAATGCCCAGAAAGACTATTGCAATAAAACTTGGAGGAATTGTCCACAAATAGGAGTGATAAAGTGTTCATGTCATGAAATCAGATAGGAGTAAAGAAAAGAATCAGTGGAAATCTTCATGTCTCTAACACCATTTTCTTCAATATTATAGCAGCAGAAAGCATAATCTTGCATAAAGCATGGCAACATCTTTTAAAAACTGGATCAATACTGGTTTTTTGTGTACTTCACACTGTGATTTGAAATGTTTGTGAGTTAGCTTCCCTTTTTTAGCACTTCTTAAAACGTTACTATTTTTTAGCTGATTTCCAAATAGGCTTTGTGTGCAGAACTGCAAATAAATGTCTTTATATCTTCAATATTAATGTCATATCAGTAGTATTCAATAAACTTTTTCTTATTTACTTCTATTAAGAAGTTAAGAAGCATTGCTTCTCTCCTTGGACAAGGAACAAAAGGGATTTTTTTGTCATTTGAAACAAACTTGGAGTCTATTGCACTCCATAGTTTTTCTTTCTTTTTTAATCTCCTTTTGTTTAGTTTACTGCAACCTTAGTTAAAATACCACCTTAGGTCTAAGAAACAAAGTGAAGAAGAACTGCTCATTACGATGATAAGCTGTGTTGCAAATACAGTAGTAATGGTGCACAGGAATTCAGTTAGATTGAGAGAGTGATTGGCAGAAGGCAAGACAAAATACATCTTAATGTGTGTGCTTACACAGGCCCACCACTTAGCCACATGAAAATGTCTCATATTTAGATTATGTCTTCCAGCTGAAGCCTTCTTGTACTTCATGGTCCTCCTAAGAAACTGGCTAGTATGGTGGCTTTGGGTTTTGTTGTTTTTTGGGGTTTTTGTTTTTTTTCTGCTATAAACATCACACTCCTACCAGTTGTCTAGGGATAGCTTCAATGAGATACTACATAAAGATGCATTAATCTGCATAAACTTTAGAGGAAAATGTGAGAACCTTGCCTTGAAAATGGCAGTGATTTGCACTTAGGCAAGTCCTTTCATTGAGGACCATTCCAATGAACTTTTAAAAATTTAGGACCTGCCTATCTGAGCTGTTCTGAGTGAACAGTCTCCTGTGTTTCTGTGAACACTGACAGTCATGTGTACTGAGGAGCAGTCAACATGAGCAGAGAGGTAATGTTCCATTGCAGGTACTGAATTACATTTTAAAAAAATCACTTTACAATTTAAGACTACACTGTAGTAGCTCTGGTTTAAGTAACAGCAAACAAACATTTTGAGCTAAAAGGAAATACATTATGTTCAGTAGAACTACCAAGGGATGGATGGATTCGATGATCAAGTATGATATTTGTGCAGGTTATGTGGCTTATGTACTTTGTTCAGCAAAAATATGCGACCTTAGATTGCTGGTATTTATTAGTCCATTCAAAGATTACTGCTGGAATTGCAATGGCTAAGGACAACAGAGTGTTGCCATGCTAAGGTGGAAATTTAGACATGATAGATAAAAAGGTGTTAAATGAGCTTATATTGCAGTTTTGCTATAACCTTTCAAGTTTGTAGACAGGTAGACTGTCATAACTAACTATAACATAAACAACATCATGCGTTTTCTTTAACTTGTGCCTTTCCAGTGAATGGTCTAGCCTACATTTGATCATCTGTGTTGATCAATTATGTAACCATTCTGAGCTGACAGATATCTTTGCTTGTTGCTGGTGTATATTATGCTGATCCACTTATCATATAGCTTGTTAAACCAGTAAGCGATATGAGTTAAACTTTTCATCAAAGTTCTAGTAACACTTGACCTATAATACCAGTACTGTCAGATTAATGTATTGGACCTAAGTACTGTAAAAATATTGATGAATACCAAAAAAAGTATTTGGAATGAAACTCTGCAGAACTAAAGGATCCATTCCAAAATTCCTGGAAGGCAGAGAAACCATTCTGCCCTCAGTGCACATGACTGAATAAGACATAAAATTGACATTCATTATTACTCTTGGCTAGTTAGGAGACCATACTGTGGAATTTCCCATATATGTAGGTAGAGTATAATGCTTCTAGTAAGTTGACCTTGCCTGTCTGCCAGGTGCTCACGAAGCCACTTTATTGCTTCCCCTCCATCAACAGGGCAAGGGGAGAAAATGCAATCAAAAAGCTCATGGGTAAAGATAAGGACAGGGAGATTGCTCATCAATTACTGATATGGGCAAAACAGACTTGGAAATATTATTTTAATTTATTGCAAATTAATTGTAACAGAGTAGAATAGTGAGAAATAAGAATGAAACTAAAACCACCTTCCCTCCACCTGTCCCTTTTTCTCAGGCTCAACTTCACTCCTGACTTTTCTATTTCCTCCCCCTGAGCAGCACAGGAGGATGGGGAATGAGGATTACAGCCACCTCATAACACTTTATTTCTGCCATTCCTTCCTACTCACACTCTTCTCCTGCTCCAGTGTGGGGTCCTTCCCATGATAGTCTGTCCTTCATGAGCTTCTCCAATGTGGGTCCTTCCCACAGGCTTGAAGTTCTTCATGAACTGCTCCAGCGAGGGTCTTCTCCGTGATGTACAGTCCTTCAGGAACAGACTACATCGGTACAGGTCCACCACGGGGTCACAGATTCCTTCAGGGCACATCCACCTCCTCCCTCAGGGTCCTCCATGAGCTGCAGCATGGGCATCTACTCCACCATGGACCTCCATGGGCTGCAGGGGGACAACCTGCCTCACCATGGCCTTCTCTAGGGGCTGCTCCAGTGCCTGCAGCACCTCCTCCCCCTTCTTCACTGACCTTGGTGTCTGCAGAGCTGCTTCTGTCACATTTTCTCACTGCTGTCTCACAGCTGCTGCACAGCATTTTTTAACATGTTCTTAAATATGTTATCACAGACATACTACCATCGTAGTTGATGGGTTCAGTGGCAGGTCCATCCTTGAGCTGACTGGAACTGGCTCTGTGTGACATGGGGACAGCTTCTGGTGTCTTCACATA
>JMFS01072481.1:0-15048 GCA_000699545.1 Podiceps cristatus
ATTATGTCGTTACCCCTGAGGCACTACTACTTTAGTGCTGATGGGCTTGGCCTTGGCCAGCGGCAAGTCTGTCTTGGAGCCGGCTGGCATTGGCTCTGTCAGACATGGGGGAAGCTTCTAGCAACTTTTCACCCTGCTACACCTCCTTCCTTCCTGCTCCCCTCACCAAAACCCTGCCACTCAAACCCAGTCTAAGAGTCTTGGATAATTATTACAGCTCTGTTGGAGACTGAGGTGCCTCGACAGGCAAGAGAATCCCCGAGTCATTTCAGAAAACCTTATTTCCTGATTTTTACTAGCCAGAATGAAAGATACTTGTGCTGCCCTGTCTTTGCTTTTACAGGCTGTGCTCCCGCACTTTCCAAGAGTCCAGTGCTTGCCTGTGCATCAATTAAGGATCAGCAAGTCAAGTGCTCTTGATTTTAAATAGTTGAAATATACTGTGTGGTCTCTGCAAGTGATTTAACGGCGACTGATGGCAATCTTACAGAATTTCAAATGTTTTCAGTCCCTGTTTTTCAGTGCAGTCTGCTTCTTTCCACATTGCTGCCACAGCCTGATTTTTCTCTCTTGCTGTTCATGTGTCCAGAGTTTGTGGACTGGAGCTCATTTTTTATTCAGTACATTTTGGAGGTAGTAAACTGGGTTTTTATTTGCTGTCTTTCCTTTCATGAGCTATTTCCAGTTTTGAAAATAGATCAGGTGCTATTTTTTCCTGCATTGTTTTCTAACTTTTTTCTTTTTCTACCTCTGTTTCTTTTTCGTTGCACAGTACAGCATGCTTTTCTTCCTAAATTTTATGCTTTATTCTAACATCAGTCTTGCTTTTGTTAACCTTTCTGCTATTGCTTAATATATTAGCTTAAAAAAACCCCAACATTGCTAGAGACTTGATAGCCAGAGAAAGAAAGAGAGACGACTTACTGTTTAGGTGAAAAATTAAACTCTTGTAACTGCTGAACGGCTGCTGAAGACCAGTTGAACTTCTCTGTAGGGATTTTGTTTGGATTGGTGTGGTCTGTAACTCCAGCTTCAAGAGTTACATAGATGAGAATGCATACGATTTTTTTTTTTTAATCTCAGTTTCAGGTGTAGCAAGAAGGTTGGCTGATGGTAGTGTGAGCATTAGAGATCACACATGGGGTGGATTTATGGGCAATGGAAGACAGTAGAATAAAGAAAATGGGCAGGAAGGGTGCCCCATAACGATTTTGTCAAATATGTGATAAATTCTAAATGTTTGAAAATAGTCTTGTAGCTAAAATTGGAGCTGTATTTTAAGGTCAAATCCCGTTCGCAGCAAGGACTGATGGAGTGAAGTCAGTACCCATCTCTGATTGCAAGGTCTGTCAGGGTAGTGACACAGCTTGCCGAAAGTACTGGGGCTAGAAAAGGCTTTTTGGTCCCAGTTCAGAGCACCATCCCCGTTGGTCCCGATTGATCCGCAGGCGGCAGTGAAAGAAGGGGTGTGCTGGGGTCCTTGCACGGGGCTGGGTGGGAGGGGGTTTATCAGCAAGATAAAAACCTTAACTTTGCTGGGTACTGTTAGAACGGCACGTGCTGTGAATAGTCCGGGCAAGCGGAGGGTCTTCGAGTAGGTCAGGTGAGAGATACAAAGGTACTGGGATATTTGTACAAAAACGATCTAGCTGCTGAGCATCCAAAGTACTTTGCGAGGATAACAATGTCATTTAAATGTGAGCGTGGTTTGTTTGTTTTTATGCCTGCCAAAATCTTTCTAGGAACAGGATATAAATCTGCTACTTGGTGACTTATTTTTCTGTTTTGATCTTTTGGTTAATTACAGCATGTTTGATTGCTCTTCTCATTCACTGGGGAGGCAGAGCAGTTACTTTTTTTTTTTCCCCCTTTTCCTGCATGGTGTGGGTTTTTTTGTGTTTGTTTTTTTTTTTTTTTTTTTTTTTTTTTATGGGCACACAACTTGGTAGGATGATAATAGTCATCAAGTGACTCAGCTAAAAAATAAGATTGTCCTTTGACAAAATTTAGACAGGAACTAACTACTGCTTTTTCATGTTGGGAAACACTATAGAGGTCAAATGCTTCGCTCTTTTTTTTTTTTTTTTTTTTTCGTTTGTTATGCCAAGCTTGCTGCATGAATATGGGGCTCCTTATTATCACAGTTATTTGTCAAAGGTTCACTGTAACTTCTTGCCTGGTTCATACTAAAGGTTTTGTCCTATTTATTTATCATGCCAAGTTCATACCAAGACCATAATTTTTCTCTATGGTCTATAAACTTCTTAATAATGCATCCCGTTAGGGATCTCCCATTTTCCTTATACTAAGAGTTGAGGTAAGAAACACGTTAGTTCCTAGAGAATAGTATTTATGTTACTGTAAACCGGTGCTGGTGCTGAAGGGGGCGTACTATTCCCTTTCTTTTCTAAGTGTTTTACTAGCTGTTCAGTGCGACAGATGAGGTTGAAACTAATCGACAAGACAAGGCGTTTGCGGCCTCAGACTGCTCATGGGACTTCAGACTTGCACACCAAAATGGAGGAGACCGTGGAAGATGTTAGAAATGCAATCGCTTGTCTGTTGGGTACTCTTGTGTCTTTTGTAAGGGATGCAGCCAGCTGGTTTTAAGCGGATTTATGTGTAAGGGTTTGTTTGTAAAGGGAATTAAGTGCATAGAATCATAGAATTGTAGGGGTTGGAAGGGACCTCGAGAGATCATCGGGTCCAACCCCCCTGCCAAAGCAGGCTCCCTAGGACATAGCACTGAGATAGGCGTCCAGGCGGGGCTTGAATATCTCCAGTGAAGGAGACTCCACCCCCTCCCTGGGCAGCCTGTTCCAGTGCTCTGTCACCCTCACTGGGAAGAAGTTTTTCCGCATGTTGGTGCGGAACTTCCTGTGTTCCAGCTGGCAGCCATTGCCCCTTGTCCTGTCCCCACAGACCACTGCAAAGGGGCTGGCTGATTCCCCCTGCATCCCCTGCTTCAGGTCATTATAAACTCCAATTAGGTCCCCCCTTAGTCTTCTCTTCTCAAGGCTGAACAGTCCCAACTTACTCAGCCTTTCCTCATAGGGGGGATTCTCCAGGCCCTTAATCATCTTCGTAGCCCTTCTTTGGACTCTCTCCAGGAGATCCCTGTCCTTTTTATACCGAGGAGCCCAGAACTGGACACAATACTCCAGGTGGGGCCTGACCAGGGCAGAGTAGAGGGGGAGGATCACCTCCTTTGACCTGCTGGCTACACTCCTCCGGATGCACCCCAGGATCCCATTGGCTCTCTTAGCCACCGAGGCAGTGGTTAGTGTGTGGTGGGCTAAGCAGGAAATTGCCCACGTAGTAACTTCACCAGTATCTGAGTGTATGCTCTTGCCTTTGCGAGTGCCTCTCGTACGGCTCCCTCCGGCATTGACAGCAGAGGGAGCTGAAGGTGGTGGAAGCGGTCTTGTATTTGCTTGCCGTTAAAACTCCGCGCAGAGTGCTGGCGCGGTTTTGTACAGGTCCCTGGCAGCTAGTAGCAAAGAAGGGGAGGTGGGAGACTGTTGATGTGATCCCCTCGACCTCAGCTGTCCACCTGCTTAGTGTGGTTTTATACGACAGTGAAGTCATAGCGTGCTTCGGTCAAGGCAGAAAGGTGAAAAAGAGCAAACTGTTAACGGAAATATCTGCCTTGTGTATCTCATGAGTCACTTTTTTTCTTCTACTTGCCAAAACAAGTTATCACAGAAGAAGTTTTTACTGGTATAACTGGGAAGACCTGTTTGTGTTCATGAAGCATGAAAACTGCCAGCAGCCTTTGCATCCCAAAACGTTACTTCTTGTTCCCTTCTCCCTAAATCCCTGCAGCACGAGGGGTTCTGTGTGTTTTTCCCTTAACCCTGGAGGAGAGGAGGCTTTGCAATCCGCTTCAGTAGCAGGGACTCTGCGTACACTGTGCTTCTGATCTTCCCCCCACGTCCAGCGCTCCAGATCTCATACAGAGCTTTTTTATTTGTAATCATTTTCTGAATAACAATGTCCCTCTGTCCTCTCTCCAGACCCAGGGCTTTGTCTGTCATCTACGTTTTTTGTTTTCCTCCTTGATTTCAAGTTTTGTGTAGGTGAGTATTCAGCTGTGAGCACATCCATTTTGGCTGGGAATAGTAGTAGAGGTGAAATGAGGTTACGGCTATATGGGAAGGCGTTAATGGGTACCCACAACCAGGTCTTTAATCCAGGGTTGGGCAGGTGTTTGGAAGTTACAGCTTTTCTCACCAGATGATGGAGTTTGCGCTTTTTCTCTTCTGTTTCAGTTTCCTGACGTTCCCAAACTTATTAGAAATGTGTGACTGGCGTGTGGAATGTTCCCTGAAATGCTGGAGTAGATAGAATAGAATAGTGCTTGAAGGATATTGCGTGAGGCTCAGCCAGGAGCCTGCCCTCCAGGAAAGTGCAGGACTTGACAAATTGGCTAATTCCACCAGACGCCCTATAATTGTATTTACAGTGACTTACTCTTTCTGATTCATGGCTTCTTCCTATGAAAAGTCTGTATTTTTGAATAACTAGCAGATGTCACCGTGGTTTAATTATACTTGATTCATTGAAACAGTTTTTCTTCTAAAATCGAGCTGTTACAATTTTTATCAGCCCTGTGTGCGGAGTCTTGGTGTTTTTTCTGCCACTTGAGTGCGTTCTATCAGGGTTTTAGAGAGCTACTATATTACTTTCCAGAGAGATCAATGTTTCATAAATGTTTGAAAATATCCTGCAGTTTTAGGGGTTTTTGTTTATGTTCCATCACGGTTTTTGTCTCGAACCTGATACAGAACAGCTGTTATGCAGGAGGCATGGTACGTATATTTCCTTACTTTATTTGAAACTTTAAAAAACACAGAACATTATTAGGTTGTTATAGGAGTTCCTGAAATGTGTGATGCGGGTCCCACTTGAATGGCGATGATGCTTTACAAAGGAGATGGTAGTCTACTGCTGTTATTTACTAAAACAAAACACCACCACAACCCGTTCATTACCTTTGGTATGTTACAGGTAGGAGAGTGTTGTAAAAATGATCCTTATTGATGTCCCTCTTCCATGAACTCTTGTCAAGAATTCTCTCTATACTGAACAAAAGTTAATTTAAAGTTAGCCAGGTTCAATGCGTTTCTGAGACGACTGAAATGTTAGTCGCATTTACTAGTACACTTCTCGCTGCCAGATAAGTGTTCTGGGAAAAGAGAGATTTTCCACCACCTCCCTCCCACCCCTCCCTGAGCTGGGATTTCTGGGCAAGTCAGGTGTGCCCTGCTGCATGTGATCTGTAGATTATTTACAGTTACTTTGGTTTCAATACAGAATTTGTCTCTCAGTCCCATCGGCTTCACCCTGCTGCATGTGATCCGTAGATTATTTACAGTTACTTTGGTTTCAGTACAGAATTTGTCTCTCAGTCCCATCGGCTTCTGCTCCTGCTGTAGTTCAGGCACCTTGGCTGGTCAGGCTGCACTTCTCATGCTCTCTGATTTCTGCCTGCAAATCAGTTTTCTTCTCCGAAACTCCCACCTCGTTCCTTGGAACAAGGAGGATTTTGTGTGATTCCTCTAAGCGCTTACGAGGGAGCTGGCAAAAAGCCAGCCTAGAGACCCGGTCATTCATATTGTTATGATACGTGAAAAACATCTTGAAAGTGTAATAAACAGAGAATGGATTTTAAATGGCTTGTGAAGTTTGAAAACAAGATTGATACATCGTCAAGATCCTAGAAACTCAAGAGCTGAAATGCTGGAATCTGAGAAAAGAAGTGAGGTTGCTGTAGGCACTACCACAAGTCACAGTGAGTGCTGACCAGGGGTGTGCAAAATTACTTACCAATTTTTGAATTTTTAGCATTATTTCTTCTAAGATTAACACTCTAGCAGAGGTTTTTGTGGTAACTGGGGTTTGTTTATTCAAAACAAATCACTGGTGTTTCTTTAAACTAGGTTTCCAACCAGTATGTATCCATTAAAGAGATGTGATTAAAACCAACCAAACAAAAAAAGATGCAGAACAAAATCTTTGATCCTGTAAGATTTTGAATACTCTGGCTCAGTTCCATGTCACACAAACACAAGCTGGGGTTTAATGATATGATTTGACTTTGATAGAATTGCTCACATGTATGAAATGCTTTGTGCTTAATTTTGCTCGGCACCTATCAGGGTTAAGACCTTTGATCTTGTTCCTTTTAAAATATGTGGGAGTTTAAAATCATGAAGTGCATCAATTTTCAGGAAAACCAAGGAGGCGATGTGCTAGGCTTCTGTAGTATGTAATGGTAATGGAAATAATACAAATGGAATAAAAGGGGAAAAGTCGGGGCTAGTTTAGGGTTGCTTATGAATTATCTATGTTGAAAGGTCTCGTTTTGGGTACCAGGCTGGTACTTTATGGATTCATGGAAGGAATTTGTGTATTAAATTTCTGGCTGCGAACCAAGAGCGATGATTTACTTCTGAAATGACAAACATTTTCATCAAACTCATATTTTACCAATTCAGTATGTTCCCCTGAAAATAGAGGTGTTTGATTGAAAGACAAATATCAGTGAGGTGAATTGAAGTTAAATATTGAAAAGATTCACACAGATACGCAAAGGTTGTATCGATCAGTAAAGGAAATAGCGTCTCTGTAATGTCTAGTTTAGAACAAATACATTTGGTGTCCCAGCTGCTTATCCTGTGTCAAGTGATGCTACTGGACCAGCAGAAAAATCACCATCATAAATTATGATTGTCAAAATTCTTGTGTTTGAAACTTTTAAAGGGTGTGTGCATAGAGCAATAAAAATGCTTTCAGAAAATAAAATTGTACACAAAAGGTAGAGAAATAAAAATACTTGAAAAGTTCATTTCTTTAAGTATTTCTCAACAAAGAACAAATGAGAAAGCTCACGTCACTGGGAATGTAGAGTTGCATTAATAATTATCAGTTCCATATTTTTAAAAAGTTGTACTACTCGCTAATTTGTAAAATTGATGTTCTGCACATTTGCCACTTGGTGGTGCCAGATTGATTTATAAATCTCAGACCCGAGCTGAGACGAGGCGCTGAAGGTGCATCTGAGGAGCGTACGCTTTGGGATAAGTAAAATTTGGTTGGAAAACTTTGATCCTGTGATGGCAGTGGTGTAGCTGTACTCAGCAGTAGCTCTGGCCTCCGTTCCTCAAGCCCCGGATCTCAAATCCCTCTCTGACCCTCCAGCACGAAAGAGTAAGTATATAGCAAAGCTGCGTCTGGGAAGACGATGTTTCGGGAATATTTCTCCCATACCACGCGCCCGGTCAAAAATCGCTTGGATTCAGCAATATTCCAGGATGGTCTGGGGTTTCTGGAGGCAGCTGCAGGTGGGCTGCTCGCAGTGGTATTTCTGTAGGTGTTTGACTGGCGTAATTCCCATCCAGTTGTTGTTTCAATGCTGCCAAAATTTTTACACATTTATCACTGAGGTCTTTTTCCTTGAGTTTAAGAAGGGCAATGATAATCGTAAATGTAAATCTAAAAACACCTGTGCGAATAAATTAACCTTTCTCCATCTCAGTTGCAGGGCTGCTCTTCAGCAGACTTCGTTACTACGTTTTATCGAATTTTCTCAGTTTGTCACAGTGTTTCAGTGTTATCAGTGTTTAACATTGAAATATATTTGCACCAGACTTCGTAACTGCCTTTTTTTTTTCTCTCTCCCTCTCTCTCAATACTGCAGTTCCAAAAGAACTGGTGGAGCTTCACTTGAAACTGATGAGAAAGATCGGGAAGTCTGTCACAGCAGACAGATGGGAAAAATATTTGATCAAGGTACAATATACGTGTTATTTTATTCTGCAATGCTGGAATATGGTTGTGATGAGCTGTTGTCAGCAATCCCGGGTATGAATTATAGCGAGCCTTGGGCTGTGGTGTGGCCAACCTCAATCTGTGCACCCAGACTTTAGTTGCATAAAATCCCAGTTTTAACTTTTAGTCTGTCTAAGCTTCTATAGCAAAAAATCTCTAAGAACAGACAGTTATCTTCTGCATGTAAAAGAGTGTACACCTTCAGACCTGGGAGTAAAATATTTTTTTCAGCATTAAGACCCTAAATAAAAGAGATGTCGTAGCCTGCAAACAGGCCAAATTGAGCAGTAAGAATTCATTTGTGTATCAGTTGTCTGGATAGGATTTAATCTGATTTGGCTGGTATTTATACAGGGAGTAACCATACGGGGTTCTTGTAGCAAATGTTAATAATAAATGAAAGAATTGCAGTGATTTACACCTGCGTGCTCAGAATGGCACAGCTAAGATGAAAATGTACGTATGCATCAGTACAGCTAGAGCATCCCATTGTTTGACACCATTCTATACTGGTATTTTAATTGTGGCCATGCCTTGCGTGCACATAGTTGTCAGTTTATGGAATTTACATTGCTTCAGAAAATAAAAATACACAGATATTCAAAATTTATAGGTTACCATTTCCCCTCTGGATACGTTCCATGTGCTTTCTAATCCACAAAAATGTAGTCTTAGTATTGTCTGTACAGCCATGGTCGCATCTAACTTGGAAATACAGCATTATGGTAACAGCAGCGATACAAATAATGGCACTTGGCAAATCCAGTTGCAGTTTGCCCCTTCAAGTGCTATCTCTAAGGTTTACAGAGACAAGGATTTGTCTTGAGGTTTGCGTAGTCTTAAAATGATGTTTTTAAGACCGGGAGTGTGTCAGGACATAACTTGCTGAAGGGCCTTAGGCTAAGTTTAACCTCTTAACCAGTTATAACGTATTTATGATGATGCTTTAAAATAATAATGTAATACTTTATGTAACTTTTATGTACTTCATATATTACCGAGTACTGTGCTTACTGAATTGTGTTAAATTCCTTGATATACTGAAAAGCCATTGCGGCAAGCTGAGAAAACTCAACTCTGACTAGTGAACTTATGTACCCCACTGAAGCCACTTGCCACTTGTGTGGTAAGCAGAAAACAGAGGGAGGAAAACAAGCTCATGAGGGAGTAGTTTGGAAAAATCTTCCTTCAGCAGGCATTGAAAGGATGGGCAAGCGGTAAGGAAACCCTCCCACACAGTCCTGTTAAGACCAAGTAAGTGGTAATAAATTCTATTTTATTTAACAGTCTCCAGAGCTAACTCGAAGTTTATTCTAGCCAGTGGTTCAAAGCAACCTTGAAGAACAAAGGAATTTGAATATAACTCATTAGAGAGGTATGCTAATATTGTCCCCATTTCAAAGGGGTATAATTAATTTAGAAAACCAACAAGGAGTATTGGGAAATGCCACAAAAGGCAGGAAAAACTGAGAAGGTGTGGAAGCATTGGGAACATTCTTCCTAGATGCCTGCAGTATTGTTTGACATATTATTGATGTACTCCAGGAGGCAACGTTGACCTGTTTTTCCCTTGTTAGAAAATATTCCTGTGTTGCTTTGATAAAACAAGGTTTGAGACATTCTAGATGTGACCAGGTTTTTTTTCTTACTTAGGAGGAAACTTTAAGTGGAGGACATTCAAGCTTACATACTCTTAATATTTATGCATGTATATATTATTAATGTTTTGTTTATATACCGACTGTTTCTAAGTTACACTTTATTTGACTGCCGTGCTTAGAAAGAGCATCGTAAAATTATCTCTAAGCTGTGGCTGGTATTTTGACAGATAAATATATTTTGGGATAGGAAGTGAGTACGGCAGTTGAGAGTACTTTCTCTTCCCTCTTCTGATGGTGAATGACGCAAGTTGGCTCACACTCATCTTTTTTTGGAAGATGATGGCTATAGATAGGGCTCCGGGAATCTGACTTTTCTTCTCTGCGCAAGGAATGTATATGGTCACGTATGACCAAGGTAGAGAGGTGGTTTCTCCTAAACATTTTAACAACTAAGAGGAACTGTCCAGCTCGGCTGTTTTTTGAGAAACGCGTGGTTGAGTTAATTCAGACTGCACTGCCTCCTGGCAAAACGCTTGACGTGACTATTGTCAAACATACTTAGCATTTTTATACGGATAAATTTCTCTGGACTGGTCTGTCTGGAACCTTCAGCCCCGAAATCAGCATGTTCTGAAAACACTGTCTTTTCTGCCCCGATTGTTAGAACACAGGTGTCTGTAGTCCCGCCCAAGCAGACTCCTCTGCTGTGGCTTTCACCTTTTCCTTGTTTAAAGTGAACATTTGGAGCATGGTAATAGTAAGCGTCGGATGCCATCGTAGCTGCTTTAGAAATATTTGAGAGGGGGAGAGATGTTTCAGCATCTTTTAGAGGGTGGGAAGGTGCTGACCACTCTTCAGCATGCAGAGCCAGCTGCTCCCGCGAGCTCTAGGTTTTGGATCGGTGTGAAATGTTCCCTCTTCGAAAGCAGAGACTAACGTGTCAGCGGAGCCTGAATCAATGAGATCTGCAGTTCAGGGTTGTGACAGTACTTGTCAGGAGAGAGCACAATCATCTGGTTTTTAATTGTCAAAATGTAGTCGTTCCAGTTTGAACAGATGCTTCATCAGCTCTGATGTCTCCGAGCTTTTGCTTTGACATTCATACACTTCCTCAGCATGTGAAACTTCTCATTATTGCTTTCATACTTAATGAGTAAGTAACGAACAGCGACTGGCACGTGCCCTTAGCAAGGGTTTTGATATACGGTTTCCCAGCGTTCTTCACACTACGTCATTGAAAAGGAGAGAGAAAGCAGAGTAACCTTGTCTTGTGGGCGAGCAGCGACTGTCCCCGGCTGCGAGCTTTGGCTTTGCATCAGAGAAGTACCCGTGTAACGTTCTTTAGCCTCGGAACAGGAAAAACTGCTCTCCAGCAGGATTCATTGTGACCAGAGAGCACTCTGGTGTGTAAAGTGTAAAGTCGGAGCGTGATTTATGGTGTGGCTAATTGCAGGTTTTACTCTTGGGTCACTTAAGAACTGGTGTCACTAGGGATTGCAGAGGGTAGGTAGCACGGCTGTGCGGCCAGAGGAGGGGTAGCAGCGCTTTGCTTGGTTGTAGCCCACGTGGAGCTTTACAACACGAATCAGCTGATCTGTACTTCTGGTGGGTGAGATTTGGGGTTATTTTTGCTGCTGTTCCCAGAGAAAGCCGCTTTCAGGTGCGATTTATAAGTTTTTAAGTAGCTTAGGGACCGTATCTTGTGTTTAATAATAATTTGATGATTGGGAGACTACACTTCTTTGATTGAGTCCCTTCAGCAGGGCTTTGCTTCCCTGCAGATTGAAGGGCAGCGGTAACTTGTGTGCTAATTTGGACAGTCGTGATTCAGCAGTGGCATTTCAAAATAATCTTGACTAGAGATGTAGCTACGATTAGCTTTTGCCTCCTTCTAATGGGTATTTCCACTAGAATAGCCTCACTGGTTGGAAATCCCGCTATGAGAGTTGTCCTAAGCATGTCGGAGTTGTTTAGGAGGAGAGGGAATTCCTTCTGCACCCTTATTATTGGAGCTCCTGCTGATTCAGTCTATTTATTCTCTACTGCCAGGTTGTTTTTTTTTTTATGCGTTCTGACTTTTTTGCCCATTTTGATGTCATTGATTTTTGTTTGAGTAAATTGAAATGGGCTATAATTACAATATTTTAAAATATTTATCAAATGGCTGGAGGCTGGATACGTAGCATTTCCTAAAGGAGAATAAGCCCACAGAGTGGAGTGAATATCAGTTGCATTTGTTACCTGCAGGACGGGTGTAGGACTTCAGGGCCCCAAGAGAGCTTGGCTTTTGTGCCAAGTGCTGTAAAGACATGTAATAAGAAATCACGTCTACTTGAGAGAATTTATGTTCTAAATAGACAAGACAGAAATGGAAAAATGGGAGATTTTGCACAGGAAGGAGAAGGATACCTTCACAGTTCAGAGTTGTGCCGTCTAATTTAAGAGGTTTAGAGACGGTGGTAGTGGTACCTACTTTTCCACGGAGATTTGTCAGTGCTTCCCAACTTACTCCAGTCTTATTTTTTTATTTTTGTGTGAGGCTTTCTGATTTGCAGTCCTGAAGAGATCATGTATAATTGCTACTGCAGTAAGGCAGTATTAAAATAAAAGTTTAAAGTTGCTTTTATCCGCTAACCCTAGCAATTCTGTTCTGTTTGTGACAGATATGCCAAGAATTCAACAGCACTTGGGCTTGGGAGATGGAAAAAAAAGGATACTTAGAAATGAGTGTTGAATGCAAACTGGGGATTCTGAAGGTACATGTTCATGAACTAAGCTTCTAAATGACTTTTTTCCATATTTGCTTAAATATCTTGGAGATTTTGCTTTCTCCCTCGTTTAAACATCTTGCAAATTTAGCTTGACTGAACCAGAAGTAGATACATTAAATGTGGAGCTGATCGTACCAGACGCGATGATCGTGGTAGTGGGATGGACCCAAACGCTGACACTTGGTTTACGTGTTGTGTGTGAATATTGTTTTCTACTTACTGTTTTGTCAGTAGTTACTTGCCTGTGTAGTATACTTTTAAAAACATTTCTTAGCTTGCAATTAGATAAGCTTTTCTGAATTCCAAAGGCGAAGATGGAACTTCATCTTTTCAAGTCTTGAGAAAACTGTCAGGGCTGGTTCCAAGTTGTGTGTGTGGTGTTATAGAACGAATCATTTGTGCTTTGTAGGAAAAACAAACGAACACCAAACTTTCTAAGCTGGTTAGGGGGCGGAAAAAGCTTTAACAAAAAACCCCCAAACAAATTAGAATTGGGTCTCATTTGAAAACAACATGGTGTGGAAAAAAACCCGGTAGCTGTAGCTGACTCACAGATCCAATAGACGTCTAAAAAGAAGTTCTGAGTTACACTGAAAGGAAATGAGCTGACTTTCTTCTTTCTGTTGGTATTTTGATGTTTTAACAGTCCTACTTTCTCACTTTTTCAGTATCTCTGTGAATGTCAGTTTGATGACAATCTAAAGTTTAAGAATATAATTAACGAGGAGGATGCTGATGCCATGCGCCTTCAGCCCATTGGTCGAGACAAGGATGGCCTGATGTACTGGTATCAGCTGGATCAAGAGCATAACGTCAGGATGTACATAGAAGAACAGGACGACCAGGATGGATCCACCTGGAAGTGCATTGTTAGGTATTATTTTTTTTTCCCCTCTTTTTTTTTTTTTTTTATTTTCTAAATTTATAGGAGTGTTTAGCTATTTGTGACTGAGATTCACAAACTTATTTCAATAAATCTCCATTTCTCACAGAGTAGGATTCATGACAGTGAGATTTTCTGCCTTCACACGTACGTTTTAGTGAAAACTCACGTACAGAAATAAGTTGCTGATTTGTTGGTAATAGCCAACGTGTAGTTTGTTTTCTGCTTAATCAAGCTACAATGGATATATGGAAAGGGTACCAAGAGATGACTCCCTTGGAGATAATGGCTCCATATTGCTCGCTGGCCGGCTAAATGCTTTAGGAAATGGAGGAGGACCCTGTCTTAATAGGGCCGAAGTTAAAGAAGCCAATTACAAGTGGACAGTTTTGTTCTTGGGGGAATTACATTGCAGTTTTAACTTCATGGAACTACAAAACTGTTGACAATTCAAATAGGGATGAAAAACCGGGAGTAGAATTCCACCTGTAGATCACTGAAGAGGAGGTGCGTGACGTCGATTCAGACTGATGTGTGTACATGAGTGATTCAGAGTCCCTGGGTCGTGGTTGCTGCAAATCCGTCTGATAATATTTTAATGATATTTTAGCTTCAGATTTTTTGTGTGTGACTCTTGTTGCCTATCTTATTTTTCACTTTCCTACTCTATGCAAAGTATATGAGAGCTTTCTTACTGGAAAAAGAATTAGTCTGAAAGTTGTTTCATATCTACCAGTTATCCATTTTTAGTTTATCTCCATGTAAACTTTTTTTTTTTTTAAATTTGCTTAGTTCCAAGTGGATTTTAAACTGGACTCAGCAGAATCAACTCTGATTTAAAAAGTACATAGAGATGTAAAAATAGATCTAAAAAAGTCAACTAATTTTTTTTTCTGTTTGTAAATTTTCATTTTTATGTCTGCAGGTTATTTACACATCCAGAACTTTACTGACAGAGTCATACAAAACTGTTTAAAACACTATCAACAGGCACAAAACAATAAGCATCCCACCACTGAAATTTAGACAGCTGTTGTGGGTAAATAAAGTGAATTATCTAAACAAACCAGTCAGGAGCTGAGTGGTGTTTTCTCTTTTCATGCATTACGGGCTCCAGAGATCAGTGCCAAAAATGGAAGAAATCAGGGTTCCGCTGGGACGGTTCCGACACTCCACACTCACAGCAGAAAAACACAGTAATGCGTTGTAAAATCCAAAATGGTTTTAAATCCATGAGGTCCCACATCTCAGGGTTGTTGAACTTTCAGGCTTCCTTTTTTTTTTTTTTTTCAGATTCCTGAACATTGACTTTGAAAAAAGACATCTGAGAGCCTTATTAGTCTGGTCTGTTAGAGAAACAATGACTCTGATCCAACATCACTCACATTCATTATAAAGTGTTATTTTTTAGAGTTAGATGTCCAGCTTAAATAAGGAGTTACAGTGCACCGAGACTTGCACGCAGGGAGATGCGTGAACATTTTCTCGATATCATGACTCGAGTAGCCGGCGTTTTCTAGAGACCTTTGTATTGTTTGTGACACGTGCTTAGGATGGGTACTTGCAAAAAGTATCTGAATTACTTACTTGCTTTTGAAAATTTCGCTTTAATGATACAGCTGCTCCTTTGGTGCGTGAACGGAAAACTACAGCCTCCTCTCTGCTGAGAGAAAAGAGAAATTGGAAAGAAATATTGGTGAGGATTGGTGCGAGGTTAATAAATAAAAGCATAATAGTAGTGGCTTGGTTCTAGACCCAAGAGGACTTGAGTCGAGACAAATAAGGTCATTCCAAAAAAGTGATTTTTATTTTGATATGGATAAAATGGAAGGTTTCTGAATGTGAAGTTGCAGCCACTCTGGTGGGACAGGCATTCCACTATGCTTGCGTATAAGGTGTTCAGGGCACCATTTATTTAAGCAGGTGGTATTTGGTTTGGTGGTTTGTTTTTTTTTTTTTT
>KL272929.1:0-15266 GCA_000699545.1 Podiceps cristatus
GGTCGGTTTGGGTCAACTGTGATGGCTATGCCCCTCCCAGCTTTTTGCACCTGCACCTTAGCAAAACCTGGAAAATGTCTTTGATCTCTTAGCAATGACAAATGACATTGATGTATTAGACACATTCTTTGCATGCAAAATCCCCTACGAAATCCAAAACACAGTTGCTATGGGGAAGAAAATTAGTTCCATCCTGGCTGAAACCAGGACACTACACAGTGAACCAGATCAAGGAACTGGTTTTGGCTGGGGGGGGGCGGGGGGGAAGTTTTTGTTGATTAGTCTAGAATCACTCCACCTCATAAAGAACTTGCAGGCTACTTCTGTACCAGGGGAGTGCTCCCAAAGAGTTGTTCTGGCTAGGCCAAGCTAGCAGGATGCAAGGATATGCACCGATTTAGCACTTCTCCAGTGTTTGCCAGCTTGTGACTATAAACTTAAACAGTTCCCCCACTGCCTGCCAACTTTTATTGTTGGAATAAAACATGGAGGTGGCTTGTAATCAAGCTACACTTTCTGTTTCAGTGAAGGAGGCTCTCTGGAAGTTGCATGAGGCACCCACTCCTTAATGGATGTAAAATAGATCCCTGTTAATTATGGATAAGTGTATGTGTCAATTGTTGAGAATCCTTACATGTAAAATTCAAGCTGTGTGACCGATTGAATAGATGTAGTTTGTGGAGCTATCTAACATTAACAGTCATCACTGGTTTGAGTAATTAGCAGGGAAGATTAGCAAAAATAAGACTTTCAGTTCATTTTCAAGGCTAGATTTTTAACCTGAACAGTGATGAGAGAAGTTGTGTGAATGAATTCATGTGTCAGAAGTATGACTGATACACATTGATGTTGGGGCAAACTACATAGGTAACAGCATACAAAATATGCGGCATGACTATACAGAAGACAAAATTTGTAGGTAGAGTTAATACCTTTGTATATTAGCCACTGTAGTTGGAAAAGTGTATGTGTTTTAGGGCACAGGCACTGGTTTCTCTGAAGTTCTGTTGCACAGCATGTTGCATGGTATTTAGGAGGTTATAAATAGGTTGTCTTCTGAAGATGCTCATGTTTCTTGCATAAGATTGGGAGGTAGTTGTCATTGTTTAGTTTGTCTTCTTTTTCTTTCATGTTGTATAGTCCCCATTAAAAGGGGAGCCAGAGAGTCCTTGGACTTTCAGCAGCTGGGTAACTGCTCTAAGGAGTACTGGAGGACTGTACTCCTTGGAGTACTGCTCCTCCAGTACTCCTTGGACTTTCAGCAGCTGGGTAGCCTCCAGTAATTGTCAGGCCAGCAACATGCTAGTGAAATTATATTTTCCTCTGTTTAATTAAAAAGAAACTTGAATCACTATTCTGTTGGTTTGAATTCTGACTATGACGGTCAGCATCTGCTGTAAGCGGAGCTTGCAAGATGAACTAGTGGTGTAATAAATCCCTTGCTAACTCTTTATCAGAGAGTGAATACATATCTAATCTTGTTCTCCATGCTTAAGTGTTGAAAGAAATGCTAGCTTAAAGTCTTCTTAAAATTGGTTTAACACAGTAATAGGAATCCCTTTAAACAGGGCATGCAGGCCTTCTTTCAACTTTATTGCACGAATGAAATGTGAAGATTTAGAGAGTTCATCAGTGGAGAATTCTGATTAGCAACAAGAGTAAAAAGGAACTGAGTGAGAAGGATGAGAAAAGCAAAACTAGAGAACTCAGAACACAGAAATTGGGAGAAAGAGGGGAAGTTCATTCTCCCTTCCTGCCATTCAGCTTCATTCAGGTGTCTCTGTGACTTTCTAAAGCCTATGGAGCTCTTCCAGCCTTCCTCTGGAGAGTAAGGGAGCAACCACAGATTTCTGAGTAGAAGACAAACAAGAACTGTCAGGAGTGCTGCAGCTTGCAGCAGTAGTGATGGTTTAGCCCATTTCAGAGCACGGCATATGCGTTGGTGCACTGTGTCTTAGATACAGCATTAGGCAGTGAAAATGATTATTTTAAATCTGATCTCTCTTGGCTGTACTGGCTCATTTATGGATAATTGTCTTTGCTATTGAAATTCATCTATGTGAAGCACAAATGATGCAAATCAACTTTCTCCTTGAACGAAAATGGCAGAGGTACAGTGTCAGTAGGTTGCAGAAATGTCCATGCAGGTAGAGCGCACGTCTTTAATTAACTGCTTGCTCAGAATGTATCCTGATATCTGATTTCTTCTCATTAAAAAGGGCAGAATTTACCTCAATTTACGTTCTTACTGAGTCAGGAAAGCTAGTAGAAAGCTTGGGTGTTAGAGGCCACTTGGCATGCCGTGCCTACTATATTACTTATTAATTCCATAGGTATATTGTTAGGTGAGACTGCAGTGCATTTGGGCTGCATATGGTTGTTCTATAGGCTGATGAGCAGAGAGTTAGTCTTAGTATGGTCTTGTAACTTGCAGATACAAGTTCTTCTGTGCCTGTGGTCTCTAGGTGGGTTATTTTATGCTATCTCATTGTCATGGAAAACAAAAAAAAAAAGCTTAAGGGTTCTGTGGTTTTGGACTGATCTGTTTTACACTGATATGATATGCGAAGAACGTCTTATGTCATGCAAACAGTACGATCCGAGGTTGCTTTGTTCTGGGCTAATTATGTTGTTCTGAACACTGGTCGTGCATAACTAATACTATGTATGTGATAGGGTCATCTTTCTGTGTGCTAGTTGAGATTGTAAGCAGCCAGTAATCGGACAATTTCCAGTGTAGTATTTCGTAGTCAAAATGTGAAGATGATAAAATTGACCCTGTTTTTTTTAATGTCTAACATTAAGAATATAAAAGGTTTTGCTGGGTCAGACCAAGACAACCTTTTTATTTTAGCAGACCTTTTTCATTTTAATTTTCTTGATTTAGAAAGAAAAAAATAAAAAAGGAAGAAAAACCCTCTTGGATTTCTGGTTGTACCTCTTAATTTTAACAAGCCATTTAAGTAAGAAAGAATTACGTGTTAAGCCTGGAAGCAGCCAGTGAATTGTAAAGCTGTATTAAAGAACATATAGATATACCTGTGGGGTTCATATAGGCAAGAGTATGTGTTTGCAAAATAAACATGTTTACACATCGACACTGGGAATAATCTCAGAGACTGCTTGACCACAGGGCATAAAGTTACAGTTTACAAATGATAATCTGTCATGGTTGGTTGTTCTGCAGCTTTGCTTGCATCTTGGCAACAAGGTTCATGACACCGGTAGGTTCACATATTTAACGCATGAATATATTTATGGCTTATTGCTACTTTTGACCGATGCAGGGAAGTGTTCTCAGATGCATCTGGTAGTGTAGTGCCAGTCTGGACAAGGAAAGTTAACTCTTTTCAAAAACATTGGTGCATCCTGGGTAAATGATGAGGTGTGGACATGTAATGATCCATCAGCTGTGGCTTTTATTTGACAATTAGGACTAAATAAAAAAGCCACATGGTGTTATGCTTTTCTCCTTCAATGACGCTCAAGTGTTATGAAACATCAATTCTTACTGATGATTTTTTTTTTTTTTTTGTGGTGGACATTCATCCCCAGTGTTACTTCCAAGTTGAATTTGGCTTATTGTTTGGTAGAGCAAATTGCTTCAGCAAATCATATCCCACTAAACCTTAATCACAATGGGTCATTTTTTCTCAAAGATCCAAAAGCAAGGGGTAGTTGGAGAGTTTCTAAAAAATTTAGTAAGTTGTGGTATTTTGAAGGTTTTTTTCTTGCTCTGGGAGGAGAAGGAAAAGTTTGAATAAGGCAACCAATGGCTTCCTAGATATATTGCTCCCTTCTGACCCTTCCTGTCACCACCCTGGCAATACTGTTGCCAAGGCTTGATTTCTTCAGCTAAGCAAACTAGTATTAAGGCTGCTTCACATGTGCCTTTGTAATCTGAGCGTCATCAAAGTTGTTAAATGCGAACCCTGCTTCCCATTCACTGATTTTTATTAACTGTGTTCACACCGCTCAGGTAGTTAAGCAGCAGGGCAAGCTAATGCTTTGGAACTGTCTACTTTACTAGTGTACATGGCACTAATGTCTATTTCTCTAATAGCATACTTATAAACAACATTTATGTCCTCCTCAAGTCTTTATTTTTTAATCACTATGAACAAGCCAGGCTTTTCTCCTCTCCTGTCACATGATATGTTTTCCATTCCCCAGGTCAATCTATAGCTTTTCTCTGCACTTACTATATAGTGAATTCATCTTTTTCTCAACATCAGTTGTTAGGGCTGTTGCTGGTATTAGATTAACACTTAGTGATACTAATCTTTTTATTTTACTGAAAATACTTTTCCTGATACTTCAGAAGGTAACATTTTACTTTTTCAGTCCTGTTACACTGTCAGTTTATAGTCTTCATGAGATCAGCTACTGCCTTCAAATCCTTCCTTCATTGTCATTCTTCAAATATAGAAACATCTTCTAATAGCATATTTGATTAATCCACAAATGCATGACCTTTCACTGTGTTTTACTGGATTTAATTTCATCTCTGTTATTGGAGTTCTGAGGGTCAACCGATTCATCATCTACGATAACTAGTTCTCTGTTTTTATGATGGCTTCTGATTCTATGTTATCATTAAAGCTGATTCTTGCGTTCCTCAGGTTTTTATAACAGGACCATAGATGGCCTTTTCAGTTTTCAGTATTTTACACTTTTGATAAAAAACAATTCTAAGCCTTCTCCATACTTAGGTTCCAAAATCTTCATATCAAAGGATTGTATTTTGGTGAACTGAGACATCAACAATAGTTCTGCGTTTATTTTCTGTAAACAGTTGTTGGGTTTTTTGTTTGTTTGTTTGTTTTTATTGTAGTTTTGCTGGTTACTAGTCCAGATTTCAAGCAGTATCACCCCTGTCTGGCTCAGTGGCAAGGACGTAGAACTTCAGTTTCCTTTGATCTGTTGAATCATTTTCTCATGCTGACAATATACTCTAATATTCCTCCTTCTAACCACACAAGAACACTTGAGCCTTATCTAAATCTGATTCTCTCTCGTGGACTTTTTACTCCACCCCAGTGGAGGATCTGAATACCGGTTTGGAATCCCCTAATTGATTTGACGCTATCTTATCTATTGTAGTTCTCATTTATTTGGCCTCTCACGTTATCAACATGTTGTACAGACTCAACAACAAAATTAATTGGGTTAGGATTTCTGGATTAATTATTAGATTATATTTGCCTTTTGGGATCCAAAGTTTATACCAGCCCTTTGCCGGATATATGTTACTGTAAAATGCGATTAAACCAAGTGAGAAGGAAAGTAATCTCTCCATGTTACTCTGCTGCAGCTGCCATGAACAGACATACTCAAACTACATTGTTTTCTACAGAGAAGAGAAGGACTAGTACTGGTCATGTGTTTGCATGAGAGGCCCACAGCTCTGCCATTCCATCTCCAGGAAGCTCATTTCCATATTAAACGTGTCAAATGACAGTGACTTTGTCTTGCCTTTAGCTAGGTTGTCTCAGTGGTTAGTTACTTCCACTTTAAATGTATGCATTTGTCTGGAGTGACTATACCTAATTTGGCTTCAAGCCATTTAGCTTTGTGTTTCTTTTCTGCTAAAATCAAAATCACTACCATCACCCTGTTTTAACAAAAATGTCAAGTCTAATGACTTTCAAAAGTCTAAGGATATGACGTATTTGGTTTGTAATAGGACATCTTACTGGATCAAGGAGTACACCTCATGTTTGGTGCCATTTCTGTGACATTGTGTGACTGGTATTTGTGGTGCTAATACTCTTTTAACTCTCTCACATTTTCTTTGGTCTGCACTGGTATCAGATTCATCCATCCATAAGTCGGGTCATTCCATTAGCCTTTTAAAAATATTATTGCAGTTGTTTTGTTTTGTTTTTTCTAGTTCTCTGAGGCTTCCCCAAGTTTCAGCAGCTTGAATAACTTCTTCAATAATCTCTGTATTTGAAAGAATGGAGAGGTGGAGTCATTTAGACAATAACCTCTGATTTTGTATTCCCCCCCAGCCCCCGGCATTTTATTGCTTCAGAAAAGCGCCGATCTTTGTTCTTTATTTTGCTCTGCTTTAAGTCTAGAGCTGAAACAGATGCTCAATTTCATTTTAATAATAAATGAAAACCATACCGTCCTCTGGACAGGTTTCTCCCAGCAAGACAAATACGCTGCTTGCAATTGGGAGTGAGCTTTTTTTTTTTTTTTTTA
This sequence comes from Podiceps cristatus, assembly GCA_000699545.1. Taxonomy (NCBI): domain Eukaryota; kingdom Metazoa; phylum Chordata; class Aves; order Podicipediformes; family Podicipedidae; genus Podiceps; species Podiceps cristatus. The sequence continues at coordinate 6,211 of KL272929.1, forward strand.
AATTCTGGATTGTGAATTGAGCTAACCTAAAAAGTGTCTGGTTTTGCATGAAAATATACAGGTTGATTTTCTGTCATGTTATCTTACTTCCTAGACTAAGAAGAGCATATCAGTAGAATGATTAGAAACTGTAGGAGGTCTTTTTCTTCACAGAAACATTACGCTCTAAAATAGTGGTACTCTTTTGAAACTGTTCCTATTACTGTATTTATTTATTTAGTGCCAAGTGTTAAAGAATAAGATCGCTCTAAAGGTCTGCATTTTTTCTGGTGTAATACAGAGATGGTCAAACTCAAGGCCTTGCATATATATAGTGGAGATTTGCTGGCTATTAACAGTATTTCATTAAGTACTATTCCCTTATCTAAGAAGGCACAAATGGTTTGGAGAATGACTCAGTCATATCCTCCCTCACCCCCTGAAGAACTGGGAAGACAGCTGTTTTTGAAGAAAGCTCATTTAGATGACATGGCAAAGTTTGGTGAGTTCTTTGTTACTTCAGTGTTTTGTTTTGTTGGTTTTTTTTTTAAAAAAAATGTTTGCATAACTTCTCTCACTTGAATATGCTTGAATACTTGACTGCTTGAATATGCAAGAATGCTAGAAATAACACATTCAGCTCAGGTGAAGGGAGGAAGGAAAGGAAATAAACCACATAAAGCATCATTCACTCTCTTCAGACAATTAAGGTGTGGCACGGGAAGGTGTTGAAAGAATCCCTGTCTGGCTCTGCTTTGCTGTATTAACTTTATATTCTAAATGTTCAAATAAATTATGCCTTAGCTTCACCGGCATATGCACAAGAGATTGCTGTGACCTGCCAGGGAGCGAGCTCATCGGCAGTGTACTTGTGCAGGGAGTGTATTGCAGCAGCACTGCAAGCTGTTGAAGCAAAGAAGGGCAAGCAAAGCAATCCAAGCATCAGAGCTTGTCCCACAAGTCTGCCTCTGTGTGTGTTAGCAACGCGATGAAGGAAATGCAATTCTGCAAGACTGCTTTGCTGGAAACCAAGTCCAACAACTGTCAAGAAGAACTTATTTTTAAAAATTGACATTTGTAATTATACAGTCACAAAACATGAGTGGGGTATTTCCTGGCCTAGTACCACTGAAATGCATATTTTTGTTTTCATATTTATCATGACTGCCCTATGGAGGAAGAGTTCCTTCCAGTTACTGTCCCTGTGACACCACACAGGGAGTTTCTCCTATGTTCTTCATTCTGGATGGTATTGCTAGAAAAATTGGGCGGGGAAGGACTAATTTGCTCAAAACATAAAATTGAATGAAATCCAGCTTATGTTTGCAATGGTTTTTGTTGTGTATTTTTTATTCATTTATTTTATTCAAGGGGAAGTACGTGATCATGGAGGCTTGGATGCCTGCCTTTCTTTCATGAAATAGAATTATATGTTTCCACAAAGAATATCAAATTTTACCAAATGAAAATTTTCTTCTGTTTTGCTGCCCACCCACACAAATGCTTTCAGAGTTAAACTTTCAATAAGAGAACTGAGCTTTGCTTTCAGAGATGAGAAACCTTGCTCTTGTTATTTAGAATCATCTGTCTGATGAAGACTTGAGTGGTGAAAAGCAAAGTTTCTGTCAAGAACAATTCATTACTGGATGCTCATTTCAGTCTGGCGTTTCAACAGTTTGATCATTAATTTTGGAACGTGCTTGCGGGATGTTTGCTGTTTACAGTGGTCTGCAGTCTTCACAACATGCTTCTTACATTAAGCATAGTAATGTAATAATTAATTGTAATAAATACATCTTACAGATGAGCATAAAAAGGTCTTGCCACTTACATGCTTATTCTTAAAAGGCACCATGTCAAAATTTGTGAGAACAAAACCTCTGCATCTTGATTATGCTAAACTTTGGAGCAAATCTCATTAAAAGTTTTGGCTCTGGCTGTGCTGGATTAGGAGCATATGACCTATTCCTTATGGTTATTATCCACGCCTTCAGTGTCCGTGAATTTATTTTGTTTTATAAATTAAAATTAAAATAAAATTGGACAGTTTTGTCCAAAAGATTTAGTGTTCTCCTATGACTCAGAAGATAATTTGAAAAAAACCTAAACCAAACCAAACCAAGCAGCTCTTAGTTTTTGGCATATGCAAGGGGCATTCTACCTCAGACTTCATCTATGCTTAATTCAGCCCACCAAAATGCCTTGAGAGGAATGCTGCAGCATCAATTTATTGCAAGTGCATTTTATGCATGTAAAGGCTTCAGTCTACAATTTCTTTCTCTTTTCACCGTGAGCATCCCAATATCCAAAGGTGAACCTCCAGTTCATATGCAGGTGGAATTTTAACTGTTTGTCTTAAGCTCTGTAAACCTTTTCATCTCGTGTTTCTTTACCTTTTTCTCTTGGCAGCTGAGTGACTTGGTACGCTGGAGATGCAACTCCACAGATACACATTGGCTGAAGCATAAACTCAGTGTGGTTTGGTGTCTGAGGATTCACTAGTCTGTCATTTTTATTTTTGCCTAATGCCAGCATCATTTCCCCCCCCTCCAGATACTCTACCTAATACATTAGTTTATTTAGATCTTCACCAGAGGTTTCTTTGGTCTGCCTTATTGCATATTCAATTGCCAGCAGTGGGTGTACCTGCCAGTGTTGACAGCTAGTTATATTTGCAAACATAGACTGCTCCCTTAGGCACAATTCCTTTGTTAATGATGTTTCCAAGCCGTATATAATTACACAACAGTCAAGAGAGTAACTACTGTCTTATGTCATATTTTAATCCCTTTTCTAATTAGCATTTGTCCTCATATATTTTTTTCAGAACTCAGATCTTTGCACTTACCTGTACACTGAGCTTACTGTAAGCAGCTGAAATTTTCATCTGCTTCATAGAATGCAAAAAGACTGCTGAACAGAAAACGAGTGGATTTTGAACTGCACTTTAATGCCCCTATGCAGGAAGACAGGATCATAGTAAGCAATGCTTTTGGTAATAAATGGAGCAGTCTTTTAAAGTTAAAAACCCCCACATCTTATTGAGTATAGATATTCTTTTAAGACATGGATAAAAAAAGAGATCTGCCTTTGTAGAATGTACTGTTTATTATGCTCTTCTGTCAAAGGAGAATGAATGGATTTACCCCAGTCTTTATGTTTCATGCTAGCAGCAAAGCTAACTAAGTTGTAGGAGGAAACCTATGTGCCTGTCATATGCAGCAAAGTACTATTAGGTGTATTTATATGTACTATGAACATTTGTGATCATCCACTGAGCCATCAAGTATCACCTTCTGTCACATGAAGCATAGATGTTCTCTGAGAGAATAAATGATCTGAAGGGACCGTTGCTGTATTCCTGGGATCTGAAACAGCCTGTGGCATTCATGTAACTGCAGAGGCTTGCCCAGCTGTATCACCCTCAGCTTCCTCTAAAATAAGAGGAGCTTAGCAAAAAAGGGAATGATTTCTGTCAATTTTAGCAATAGAACTGATCACTAACTAAATCGATGTCGTTATTTTTCACCATCTTGACAGAAAACGTATTGGAAGTGCCTGCTTTAAACCCTGCAACTCCTCTGAAGCAAACATGGGACAGTGCTTTCCAAAGGCAGAAACTGTAGTAAACTATATTTGGCTCTAAACGTAAGCAGCTGTAGTTCCACTGCCACTAGAGAAGTTGTATTGCTCTGTACAAAGGTTCAATTTGATTCCCAGGTTGGGGTTTCAAATTTTCAAAAACTGTGAAGCTGAATTTCTTCAGTGACATTTCCAGCTCAACAGTAAACAGCCTTACTCATAGTGAATAGGAGGGAAAATAAGATATTTTTTTTTTTTTTTTTATCCCAGTAAAATTCACATACTGTCAGGTTGATTTTCTTTCCTGTGAGTTCCAGTCTCAGGAATACTTTGACCAAATGGCTTCACATGTGTGCCACTTCTCTTACAACAATGTGTGCCTAGTTTTTAGTAAAGGCTGAGGTTGGGCCTGTGTTTCGGGATTAATAAGCCTGTGTTGAGCTTTGTGCTGATGTGGCTGAACTAGTACTTAACAAGGCAGTTTCAAACTGGCAGGGGTATCCTTACAGTGTGACTGCAGTTTGGAGGTACATGAAGCAGTTTTGAAACGCCTTTCTGAAACAAAAGCCTGCGCTCAGCTTTAATTATTGAGTCCTTAGTTCTCCTCCCTGATATTCTCTCCTACCATTGAGAGACCAGACTGGTTTTTCTTGAGAACTTTCCATGGCATGTTTATGCCCATGATACTTTATTGCTTAAGGCTGACAAACAATAGTGTTGCTACAGTGAAGTACAGTCTGTTTTTCCTTTTAGTAGCCCAGGCTTTTTTTTTTTTTCCCCCAAAAAAGATTTTTCCACTTCTGATTCTGCATGCAGCCACTCAGGAGAATGGCATTTCTTTCTTAAGCATGCATGCTCAGAGGAAATAATGTGAATATAGATGTCAGAATGTATGAGTTGTGAGAGACTGGGAGTTGAACAAGTATCTTGAGACCTGTGCAATTTTGGACACTTTGCCTCACTTTGTCTGATGTTGAGCTCCTCGTTTGTCTGTCTGATGGTGAGTTCTCCAGAGCGAACATCTGTTCCAGACAGAAAAAGAACTCAAGACCTTCATCCTGTAACTGACCCTGCCACTGCCATGCTGATCAAGAAAAAAAATATTTTCTCACCTGCCCCACTTCTATGCTAGTGAAAGTCCATTCATTTCATAGCAGGATTTTTTTTAAAATTTAAATCCATATCTTTAATAAGTCAAATTTGTCAGCCATGTGATTCAGTTTACTCATCTGTAAAATTGACACCATGTTTCATCCTTAGCTGAGGAGTGTGGGTGGAGTTACTTGTAATGTAAGTGAAAGAAAAAAATGATTGTTTCTGAATTACTAGCTATTAAATATATTCTGGTTTGAGTAAAATCCTTGGTGTGTCATAAGGCTTTGTTTCAATAACTAATATATTTTTATGGACATTCCAAATTTCAATCCTCCTATCGAGTTATTGACCCTGCAGCAATGTCCCTAGGTCTGTGTTACAGGAATATTTTCTTGCTTATATAAATGCCATCAAAGCCAGGTGGATATTCCGGTTTTGCTAGTTGTGTTGGACTACAATGCCAGCATTTGGTAGTCCAGTGTTACTACTCAGTGGAATTTCACTGTTTATGCCAGCATAAGCTTCCCTCCCCCCGTATCTTTTGTACATCTTAGTGATGTTACTGAATTTGTAATTTGTGTGGTATAGTTGAGTCCTGTCTCTGTAGATACCAAGTGTGAGATTACTCACTGATTTACCACTAGAGCCAGGCTGACATCATGCCTATATTATTATGGAAACAATTAGGTCATTGGTATGTTTTGCTAATTTAGCTGATGCCTTGGTTGTAAGTGTCTGCTGTATTTGTTGCTGTACAGAACATAGTACCAGATTGTGCCGTGTTCTCAAGCGGGAGATAAATCACTGTGAAAATAGCTTTTTTTATTGCCTTCTCTAGAAGTTCAGTCTATGTTCTTCAGTCAGCTTCTCAATGTGGTAGTCTTCTGTATTTGGAAGTCATATCTTCCTGATTGGACTTCCCTACTCTTGACTATACTTTCTTGTTTGCAACCTTCTTTATGACTGTACATCAGTGGATATCATTATGTGATAGATGGAATGACTATGGAGTGATCCTTGTGTCATTGCTGTAGAGCAAACATGATTGCAAAAGCAATTGTTACTTGTTGTGATTTACAATATAGTTGTGTTTCCCCTTTCTTCCCCGTTCATCAAACTTCTCAATGGGAATGAAGTGCCTTATATGCATATCTGCATAGCTTTTGAAAATGAAACATTTCCGGTTTTTAACTGTACAACAGTAAAGAATAGAGATTCTAGATGAGTTGAAGATTCAACAGTGCTCAGTGTGTTGCATGCACATATTGGGTACTTTCCCCACAGAACTCTGACGTCATAGACTTGCCAAAAAGGAGACTTGTTCATAGATTGGAAATTGTGGCAGAGGTGGGGGCTGTATAGCTAGTGCTCACTGCTGACAATAATAGCTAATGCCCCGTCCCTTACAAGAGCTGTATCATCTATTTGGCAAGAAAACATCTATAAAAGCTTTTGGTGGTGGTTTTTTTGTTTTGTTTTGTTTTTTTTTTTTTGTTGTTGTTTGGTTGGTTTTGTTTTGTGGGTTTTTTGTGTGTGTGTGTATTTTCTGTGAAGCAGCAAATATATTCTAACTATAACAGATTATCTCTAAAGTTTACAAAGTCCATCATTTTTCAAGTTAAGCAAAACACACATTTTTTAGGACAAGTAAACCTTTTTTATTTTTGTCATGATGCACCTAGGTGGACTAGATGATAACCTCTAAAGTCTATTTCCAGATGCATTTTCTGTGATTCTTCTGATTGTACAGCACTTGTGATCATAAAGTGATAGTTTCCAATAGAGGAAACTTTTGCAAGTCAAAATAAATTTTGTGAGAAAGGACAGTCTCAGTATTTGAGCTGTTTCTTAAGAAGACCTAGCCTGGTTTAGAATTATCATTAAATTCATCATGCAGTCTTCACAAACCTCGCTTACGTCAATGAAAAGACTTCCTCACAGAAAGTGAAAATAACATCATCACAACACTTATTTGAAGGATTTTCAAACAATTTTGGATACTTAGGGGTTATCACATGCATTGGGCCCCTTACAAGTGTTGTTCTGCCTTGTGAAGTGATACAGCCTTAAAACTAGAGGACAGATTTTTCAGTGCAGCGATACTGCTATTTGGATACCTACTGCTAATAACCAATTTAAATAAAAATCTATTCAGTATTTCCCTAGGCTATTATGTCAGGAATTTTGATTGGCTCCCTTTGAAGCTATTTTTGTAAATTTTTGGTTGTAACTAGCACTCAGTTACCAGGCAAGTGGCTGAATTTGCAAAGAAGCTGAGTCCCTTGGGTAGTGATATCTGCTAAGGTCATTCAAGTGGATTAGAAGAGCATAATAAAGGATGCAGGATGAGATTTGAAAGCTACCTCAACAACATATCAATTACATTGTAGCATGCCTGACTGAATTCCTAGTAATAATTATTTTTTTCCCTTTTTTTTTTCAGTTCATACTTCACCATCAGGGAATGTGTCTGCCCCTTTGGCTTTGAAAATTGGTTTATTGACATTATCCATGAAAACAAAATGTCACCTGAGCATAAAGATGTAATTTATGCTTTTGTCCAGTTGTTTACAAAGGATTTAGATCAGCAGTTTAGCATATTAGGACAAATGACATTTCTCAGTGCCCTTTTTGTGGCAAACAGGTCACTGTGGTGTTTTTTTCTGGCAAGATACTGAAGGAAAGCAAGAGAAAATACTTCTCTAGTGGCTTGTTATATCACCAAGACAATGTAGCAAGAAGTTAATTGAAAGATCAGTTTCCCTTGTCTGAGCTCAGTTAGTTTGTCATGAAAAAGCACTGTTATGGTAATTTAGCAAATTGGACTGTGGTTGTTTATTTTCTTGCAAGCAAAGACAAATGCAAATACTGTATTTCTAACATTTACAGTTGTAGGAAAATTATTTTTAAAATTTCGATAGTCTTGGCAACTTAGTGGATTTAGATACATTTTCTACTTCTACACATCAAATTATATTAATAAATGTGTATTTCATACTTTCTGTAATATGGAAGAAAATGAAACTTTCTCATGATAGACCAGATCAAATAAATCCCCCTTGAACATCTGAAATCTTAATGTGGACTTTTAGATTCCTAAATCAAAAACTGTGATTTCTAAAAATACCAATTCTGACTAATTTAGAAAGCAGCTACATCTCCAAATGTAGTGCTATATTGCTTTCAGATTCCCAGCACTCAGCTGTTCTTGTGTGCGTACGCAGCGCTGTCGCAGGCCGGAGAGCTTGAGCAGCTTCATCACTAGCTCAAGCCTGAAGCCAGACCAGGTGGAGAACACCACTCATGCCTCCGCCTGTGGCCCTGAATGGCCCTGTCCCGTGGGCCACCTGGGACTGCACGCGGAGAAGATTTTGCTCTCTAGTAAGTGCAGTTGCTACTTTCTCCCGTGGAGTGGCTGAGGTGTGGGTGGAGAGTGCCTTCCTTTGGGAACTGCAGTGGAGAGCGTCCCACCAGTTTGATTTGCCGGGTAGGAAATCTGTGCTTCCGTTGCATGAATGGAAAACAAGTTCCAGTTCACAAGTTTAGAGTTATTGGTTGACAACGCTTTTTTTAAATTATTATTATTTTGGGTTTGTTTTTGACCTTATGGCCTTCTTCAGCTTACCTTTTTGGTGGTAAAGCCAGTCCAATAATATTCTCTGTCCTTTAAAAACCACTGGTATAGATGGAAAGGCCCACCTGGAAGAGAAAAAATTGCAAGATGGGGCTTGTATTTTCTGTGCCGTGTCACTTGAAGATTTTTGAAGGACTAAGCTTCCCAAGTGAAATGTTCTGTGTTTTGCTTCTAACATATTTTAATTGTGATGACTCCTCTTTTAAAATATGCAGAGTTCAAAGACTGCCGTATTCATGAAGAAAATGGTATTTCTCTGACTGCCTGCAGAATAGAATCATAGAATCATAGAAAGGTCTGGGTTGGAAGGGACCCCAAGGATCACAGAGTTCCACCCCCCCTGCCACAGGCAGGGACACCAACCTCCAGGCCTGGACCTACACGAGGTTGGCCAGGGCCCCGTCCAACCTGGCCTTGAACACCTCCAGGCATGGGGCATCCACCACCTCTCTGGCCAATAGAAATATGAATTAGCACATTTCTTATGCCTGTGGCTAAACTGATGAGTGACTAACATCTGCCCCTTTTTGAAGTGTCTGTAGCGACTGGACCAACCGTTACTTTGAGTGAGTCATGAGAGATGACGGAATCCAGGGTCCTGCACCTGGGTTGGGGGAACCCCAGGTATCAATACAGGCTGGGGATGAATGGATTGAGAGCAGCCCTGCTGAGAAAAACCTGGGGGTACTGATGGACGAAAAGCTGGACATGAGCCGGCAATGTGTGCTGGCAGCCCAGAAGGCCAACTGTATCTTGGGCTGCATCA
>JMFS01072485.1:0-21007 GCA_000699545.1 Podiceps cristatus
AGTGCTGGGACACTGCCTCAGGTGGGTAGGACAGACCTGCCGGCTGCCCTACGCCATGCCTCAACCACTGGGCCCCTTCTGTCATAGGGGAAGCGGGGTCAGCTGGTTTAAAATGGAGTAGGACTTAAATATTTACCTGGTCAAAGTTCAGTTTGCTGTATTTTTTTTTTTTCTTTACTCACTGGTATAGTTTGGTGTGCTGCACACCATGTTTATGTTCTTGCACGCTACCCAGTACTGTGAATGTTTGTAAAGGACCATTGGCCTTTTTAGCCAATTTTAAATTGAGCATACCTCACCCAAACATCTCATTCAAGGAAAAACAATCATTTTAATTTGTAATAACGTTTAAGACCACTTCTGAGGGTCTACAAATAGCAAGTCAATGAAAGAGGTATCTAAACCACTCTAAGCTGCTCAAAGCTTCCTCAGGAAAATTATTTAAAAGTTCACACTTGATTTAGTTGGCAACGTCCTACAAGGCTTGGGTTTGGGATTTTGTGTTTCAGGGGTTCTTTGTGGTGGTTTTGGGTTGGTTGGTGTGGGCTTTTTTTTTGCTGTTTAAGTGCTCTTGCACTATTTAAGTGAGTGAGGTTTCAAATATTTCCTTTGTGCACAGGCATGCTGAGTTTAGAACTTCTGGGTTTTATTTTTCACTGATTGCACATCAGTAACGCTATTAACTTCAACCTAATTCTCTTGAAAAGTAAACATCCACAGAAATGCCCCACCTGTATCCAAATGCAGGTGTAAACTGGTTTTGCTTTGGTTAGCTCCCATAAATTTTCTTTTCACATGTGATGGACTCCTAAATTGGCATCATAACACCGCTTTTTGCTTTTACATGCCTCATTTTTGTTTTCAGAGTACAGGTACGTACCTCTCTTTCTTCCCCACAACACGGACGGCTCCGGGTGCACGCGCACAAGGTGGCAGCTCTCCACTCGTGGCCGGAGCCCACTGCAGGGCCAGCAGGATCTTGCCAATCCCCACGCGTGCCACAGCAGCACTGCAACTTCCCACTCCCTGCCTTTGAAAAGAGATTTTACACCATGACAGGTAACTCTTTAGCAAAGTGCACCTCAAAACCTCAAGTGTTAAAAAAAGAAAAACCCTTAAATGATGCAAGTTATTACATTTAATCCCTTTGGGGGGAGTGGGGAATGATATTGTGATTAAGGACCTACTGTGGGGCTCAAGAGAATTAGTTCAATTCTGGGCTCTGAAACAAGCTTCCAGGTTCCCCTGGGAAAGCCTGTGCAATCTCCTATCTCGCATGGACACTAGCAGGGTAATTTATAAGTGCGTGCAGCCCTCACACATTGTAGTATCAACAGACAAATAAATGCATAGGTGGGAGTTGGGTGGGCTGCAGTCACTTTGAGGACTAGTTAGCTATCCAAAGAGGGCACTACCATTAGACTATCACTTACCACAGAAGTCATACTTACTTTTTAAAAATAGATATTAGAAGGAATCTTAAAAAATAATAATTTTATTATTACTTACTCTTCAGCTGACAGCTAGCTCCTAACAGCTTTAGGTAATGCATTAAGTGAATGAATGAAAAAAGCTGCAAGATAAAAATAAGTTGGCAGCAAGAAGATACCACTTAGTTCTCAAGCACAGGAATATTTTCCAGTTTGCACTGTGGGGAAATTTTGCTCAATTAAGATCTATCTATAGTTGGTATTTTTTCTCAGCAAAATTAATGAATTGATTTAATTCATAGACTGAACAAATTCAATAATGAAAACTCATCTGACAACATGAGTTATGACATAGCAAATCAAGCAAGCACTATCAGAAAAACATAATACTGAAGTCACTGTGTAACCTTCTAGACAGCGAAGTGCTCCACTACACAATCCACAGTGAAAGCATTGGCCTGTCTTGCAAAAAGAACAAAAAGATTTAATTCCTTTGATATACTGATAAACACACATTAGTCAGTTCTTCGCTATTTACTAACAGCAGAAATTTTCCCCTGCAATTATCGAAAGCAGCTGTCATATACACCAGAAATATACAAAATAAAAACTAATTCCCATTTTTAAAGATACATCAATCATTTAAAAATTCAACTTCTTTCTGAAAAAGTACTGTGCCTAATATGGTTTCAAGTAATACCTTTAATGTATTTAATGCATTACAGAAGTTACTTTCTGTAACAATGTGTGCTTCATATACACATAAACTATTTTCTCTATGAAAGTAATTGCCTCTTTCAGAAGGTGGAAAAATCCACACAGTTTCAAGATTAGCATTTCTGGTGTTGTTTCTTTACATTCAGTCTATAAGCAGTAATTTAACCTTGATATTAAGTATTTTTGCAGAGTGTCTATACCTTTTATTTTGTATGTATTAAATCCAAGTACACTTGATATTTCAGTAGAATGGCTGTTAAATTTTTTTTTAATATCTGGTATTTTGATTTGGCTTGTATGTAACTACAGATTAAGGTGGATCTTCATATTAATTTACTTGACTGCTTTTCTAGCTGCAATCATTTAAATATTTTCTGTAATTTTTCCACTGTTATAACTTCAAGTTACAATGGAAGTGAAAACAGTTGAAAATAGAAAAAACCCAACAACAACAACAAACAAAAAAACCCAAGCAAATTCAATATTCAAGAGATCAATATAAAACTGTTCCAAAGCTGTCTGTTACTATGTGAGCAACTGACACCGGTAATTCTGGTGGAAGTTAAAGTCAGACCTTTCACCCTCAAATTTCTATAAAGTAAAAATGCAAAACCAGCTGATAGAATTCCCATGAATTTAGAGAAATTGAGTACGTTCCATCCAACATGCACCAAAAGCCAGGTCTGGCCAGATTTGCCCATTCTAACTTGAATAGTCACATGAAGTTCAATCACAAAGTGAAATTGATGACAACTGTGTAAAATGGGTAACTTTATTTTGAGACTGTTTAGCAGCTTCTAATTTAAAATTAGAGGTACAACACTGACATTCATGAACATCTATTTTACTAGAAAAGCCTTCTTAAATTTTTCAGATGTTCTCACAGGCTGTAGTGCAACAGAAGGTGCGGTGCACGTGTGGTTCAGGACTTCCATTATTGCCACTGCTGCCAGCTGTGTCTTCTTAGTTAAGCTCCCCATTGGTGCTGTACTGGTTTAACAGGAACAGCTGTGACAAAATACAACAAATACTGTAAGACAGCTGTAGTTTCTCTAACTATTTATATCTAAAAACCAATTCTCCCTGTCCATCAGTGAAAGGCTGATTGCAATTTCAATGTTTTATTTTACTGTATTATCAAACTTAATGATTTGCTATAAGCTTTTGATTGTTTCATGTCCTCAAATAGGTAATCTAACTTCTCACTTCAATGTAAAATACAGTCCAATATCCTATTCCTTTTAAGTATCCTGCATACCTGGATCAGGTTTCAGGTGAGAGCCCACTGCAAAGCTAACGCATTCCTCCAGCTGATACTGTGCTGCAAAACATCCACTATTATAACTTCAAGTTATAATGGAAGTGAAAACAGTTGAAAATACAAAAAAAAAAAAAAAAAACCAACAAACCAATCCCAAGTAAATTCAATATTCAAGAGATCAATATACGATCTTTTGAATACTGAAAAGGTAAATGAAAAGATATGTCCTGTCCTAGTGTCTGATGCAGAATCATCTAACTCGTTTTACCACTGAGAGGTGTGCATCTCACCAAGTCTTGTTCCCATTCAGGCAATGTGTTTCAATATGAACTGGCCACACACTTCCTCACATCTAACCTAAATCATCTTTATTACAAATTAAGCCAATTACTATGCGATCTAAAAGGCACACAGATCAGTTATCTCTTTATAACCTTGAAAGAATCAACCTATACTTTTGAAGTAAATCAACCCATGTCAAGAGGAAGAGCTTTGAAAAAACACAATTCCTCTAATAATTTTTATAGTTCTGATAACACCTTTCAGATTATGTCAGCTCACAGCTACTGCGCACTCTCACATAACCCCATAGCACTGCACTCCTAATAAGCAGCAAAAACATCCACTTCCATTTCACAACTAGAAAAGCACATCAATATGGTTTTATATATTATATTTTATATGTCTAGAAAATACAGAGATGGACAATTACTCACATATTTAACCATTGTGCTTGGTTATTACTGTAACCCCTACCAAGGAAGAAAAGCTTCACTCCCTAAAAAGGCTGAAAAATACACTCAAATCAACAATCGGTTTTCCTTGCAAATCAAATCAATGTGAAATGTCCCTTGTCTGCTTCTCTCTAAGCACCGGCTTTCTACTGAGTACAAGCTCAAGCTAACTCTAAGTCCTTCTCTCCTCTCCCTCCCCTTGTGACCACGGCTGCTCCAAAACCTCTGTTCTAACACAACAGCCAACTTACCGACCAACAAACACCAAGAAGCTTGAAAGTCCAGAGAGCAGCTCTGACAGGCTCTCTAGCTAGATTACCAGAAATCACTACCTACAAGAGCTATAAGTCACCATGGGTCTAATCCTTGTTTAAATTAGCGGATAAAATTGTTTTCAGTGTCTCAATTTCCTTTCCCCACCCTCCAAATTTCTACAAAACCAAAGGCAGAGCCCTACAGAAGAGCCAGCTAGCCTTCCTACAGGCCAGAAGGTATTTCCTTCTCACTATCTGTAACCGTGCAAGCAGGGCACATGACTGCAGTATTTGAATAGGTAGTATCACTGATTGTGATCTACCTATTCAAATCTATTCTCAGTGGACAATGGGATCCAGAAAATTATTTTTTTCCCACTCTGGAAGAGTTCAAAATAAGAACTTTAAACTCAAATGGTGATGTAAGAAAATTGTTTATTTACAGTTTAGCTTTCATTTGTTTCTCCAGCAGTCTTAGGAAACATGTCTTCTCCCCCCCCTTAAATCAGGAAGTATGCATTATTATTTTTATTTTACATCTACAGTAATATCTAATATTTTTTCTACACATTTTAAATTCTAAATACTCTAATTATAAATTACATCATTGTATTGCTACTATGAATAACATTTCATTCATATTGCTACGTGAATAACACGTCATTGGATGACAACAGGAACAACCACACAGACATATACATGTTACGTATCCCGGTTACTATGAAAAAGCCAAAGAAACCCGCTGGACTTGTAGGCTTTAGAAAGCAGCATCTAACTATTTCAGTATAGAAACCGTATCCTTTGGGCTGAGACTGCCTTGAAGAAAAATAGCCATTTTTTTCATTACTTAAGTGCAATAAAGTTCTTCAGCTAGAACAGATGTAAGGTTGTCAGTACTGTGAAGATTTTAAAATAGAAGTGATTTACAGTTATTAAGTGAAACAGCTACAGAGCTTTGTCACTCTCACCTGGCACTGGCAAAAGGCCAGGTGTTCCTCCAAGCAGTGGCCATTTTGCCCGTTGATGTCAAGAATAGCCTAGAAATCAAATCCTTTAGCAGATACTAAAAGAAGAGGTGGAAGATCCTCTGCATCTGACAGTCCTGTTTGGAAACAGTGTTTCTTTTTTGTTTTTAAAACAGTTTGACAATAAACAGTAAAATCTTTTGTTTGCACAGGACACTCAACTGGGTCTACAAACAGCAGGCTTAAGGAATGCCAGTTACCTATCTGACAACAGGTATAGAAATGAGCACTGCGGACAAAGCAGTGACACCACACACCAATAGCTACAAATGCCTTAGCCTTCATCATTCATAGTGCCCTGCTTTAAAAGATGTACAACCACTGGCTACAAGTATAACCTTCCTGTACATATTTAACAACAGAGCACACTGACCTGCAGTGTTACTAATCTTAGATGAGCACACTACAAGGTAAAACTCTCCCTGATATTAATGTTAACCTGCACATGCAAGTTAAAACACAAACTGACAAATGAAGTACAATCAGTTTGGAAAGTTAAAGCCAGATTTTGAGTGATTTTTGTCATGAGCATATTAGATATCACCTGAGTCTGGTTCTAGGCAAGAATTTAATCCATGACTATAATGTAGGTCACTAGTTTTGACACAACTTGTGCCCAGTATTCATTAGACTCAGCACTAACCTCGACAACTGTCAAGAGCATACACGTGGTTTCTTTTTACACTATCGTTTAATACAAAAAATAATCCAATTAAGCAGATGTCACACTTTTTGCTGACTTCCCTATTTATTTCAATCATTAGAGCAGTATTTAATTTACAAAAAAAGCACCATAGTATAATCCTATGCATTCAAGAATATTCAGCGTTTAAAACCTGAACCGCCCTCGCCGTTTCTGCTGCCCTCTTGGTTTTCAATGAGCTTCAGTAACTCAAAGGAATTGCAACCAACTTGGTAACTAAAAAAGAAAGCTTTGTAGAATGGGAAAAGTTCACAACAGGGGAGGAAAAAAAGCCTTTCTAAAATAGCCAGGTGTTCACCTCAACCCATACCAACTTCAAACAGATGCAAGGACAGTAGTTGAATATGATTTCAGACTAAGGACATGAAAGATAAGCTTTATATTCTTATGCTTTTATAATGTTAGAATGGATTCATTTTTAGATAAAGAATAGTATACTCCCCTACTCTCCTATTCTTTCACATAAAGTTTGCTCTGAAAATAGCATGGCTGAGTTACAGTCTTTCAACTATTATTTGATCAATGCCAAATATTTGCAAGTTCAGATTTTTCCACATCCCACCCATCTACTTGATTGCAGCTCATGTAGTATCTACTATGTCTTGTTCTACTTTTATGAGTAAATGTGATCAAATCAGTCATGAAAACAGAATGAATCACTTTGAAATACAAACCTGAAATAGTATTGGAAGAAGAGCCCCTGACAGTCCCACCCAAATGAAGGTTTAACCTGAGGAAAGGGTGACTGCCTTAGGAAAGCAATCCTGCTTGGCAGCGGAAGAGGTGGAGGTTTACTTAAGGTATGGGTGGGAATGATGCCTTGCATCCCTGTGACACATTGTGCCTCCAGTTGAAGGATCAGTTTGTTCAACAAGGCTTAGTCTAAACAAAGAAAAGTGGTAAGCAATTCTTCAAAATACATTAAGAGCACAAGCAGAAGCCTGCAAGAATCTCCCTATCCCCTTATCACAAGGGGATCTGTGAATTTAATTTTCCATAGAGTACCTCTTAAGATCAAAATGGCACAGATATTCCAAGTCTATAATTTACATATGTGGCTGGGTTTGTGGGTTTTGTTTTGGGTTTTTTTTGTTTTGTTTTTTCTTTTTTTTTTCTTTTAGAAGTGTTCTGGCAGATTTTAAATTTTTTAACTAAAATAAGCTTATACAACATTTATTACTGAATTTTGTTAAACCAACAGTTGCATTCTGCTTAATGGACTGATAAATATCACTAACTTAAATGTATTTAAGCGTACAGCATTATTAAAACTTAAATACTAAACAGCATTAGCAATGATCAAATACTCAATTTGCAACCATAACCTCTGAGAGAGCGATTGCCCTTTAGGAGACTTGTGTATATGTCCTTATAACAGGTCCAGTTCTGTGAAGAATTATGCACCCTACTTCAGGATGCACATACCCATTAAGTACACATGCTGGCATTTTATACATGAACTTTGATCTCTAATGCCCATCATTTATTTACAGATCATTTATGTAGAATGTACCCAAGCTATTTTATATGAGGTTTAAAAGATGCTTGAAGTTGTATTTCAGTGGGAAAAAAAATATTAATACCTTCTATCATATCTTTTCTGGTCTTTGAATAGTCACTTACTGAGTCCAATTCTACCCAATCCAAGTATTTCCCCACACTTAACAGCAATATGTTTAACGCCCAGAGGCACACTGTACATCTCACAGCTCCCAGAATAGGCAGTCACCTACCAGATCAGCTGCCTCCTGTGAAACCCTGGTACACTCCTGTCGCTCACGCTCAGCAGTTACATTCCCAAAAGCTTTCACAACAGCCAGTGCATCCTTCACAGGCATGATGCACTACAGAAGAGATAGCTGGCTTTATCAGACTTGTTTTGTAAATGTGTGAAGCAGTTGAAAACACAATACGAAAATATAGATGTTAAATCGGTGCAATATAACTGAGATTATTAAAGCCTTCAGTTCAGTATTGATATAGCCCTCCTGTAGTGCAGAGGTTAGTTTTAATTTAGCACCAGTATATGAACTTCATTTGAAATATAAATGAAAAGTTGTAATTCCTCCTTCCCACTGTCAAAACATTGGTTACTCATGATCCAAAACTAAAACTGAGATAAAGATTCCAAATTAAATACAAAGACTTTCACAAACACTTGTCCCTGAAAGAGGATTAGTATATCTTTTTTTTTCCTTCCCCTTTAATTTCAAAATATCTTTTACCTAACTGGAAAACAGGGCAGTTAGTTTCCCTTCAGGAGAAACTGCCTTTTTGCTGTTGTGTTCTTGATACAAGAAAAGATAAGAAATTTGTAAATTTACAATAAAAAGTTCTGAAACAAATCGATAAAAACTTTAAGGATTTTGATTCATTTACATAGAATCAATGCAAGAAAGCAAAATTTTAATTTCTATATAATCTATCATTAATTATTATGTGACAGTTTACTGTATGCATTTTATGCCATTTAAGCAGCAATCCAGAACAAATATTTAATCACTCCATGTATCATGAAATATTAGAGGTTAATTCAGTGAACTATTTCAAAGCTGTCTCATTTTAATTAGGTCAAATTGTGTTACCAAAGTGCCCTCTCTTGAACAAGCTGAACTTTTTTTTGATATAATAATGAAGCATGATTACAGTGCAAGAAGAAAGTGCTACATTGGGCTGTTCAAGAATACAAACCTGTCATTTTTAACTCCTTGGAGAGCATGCGAGATATGACTTATGTAAGGTGTATTATTTCCACCACAAGACCAGATTCTTGCAACCGATTGCCTATAACTCCAGCATATTCCCCTGAAGACAAGTTGGTTATATACAAATAAACTGTCATTGTTCCCCATTGCTGTGCTGGTGTTGCCATCTCAATACTTCTGGCTCCTGGCACATGCAAGTCCAGTGTTCGGAGGTGTAAAAACAAACCCACAAAACTGTGTGTGTTGATCAGATACTTCCTGATATCATAGAAAGTGTAACTTTGACCTCTATTTTAAGCCACACAAAAAATCAGAAATTATTTCTCAGAATAGGAAGTTTAGTATAAAGTTTGGTTAGTGATTCCTGATTGATTGTATTTTATTGCCAGATTTGAGTGAAATGCACTAATTATTGAAGTTTTTATATTTAGAATTTGATTCTATCATCCTACTGGGAAATATTCAACTGAAAAGAATATAGTCTAATATGAACTAATACACTGGCATTAGTGTAATTTTGTTAGTAGCCTGGTTTTTGAAAACATACTGAAGACAGAGGGCACAAAAAAAAAAAAATCAAGAGTAGTGATCCAGATGCTCTGAGGATAGATGCTAAACATTATCCTTTAAGAATTTTACCGATACCTTTATTTTAGTCTTTTAGACTTGAAAGATCAAATTTCTTATGACAGCAATATGGAGATATGAAAGTCACAAGCTCTATTTGCTTTACCTATAAAAAAAGCTCACTAACACTGATCCCAAAATTACCAGTGGGGCAGCAGATAATCAAGGAAGAACTTGGCTTACTACTTTTCACACACAGTAGTATACCTACTTTTTTAAACAGTTCTGAAAGTATTCCATTTACATATTGAAGCAACATAAATGGGTTTAGAACAACTGAAAACAAATTGATTTGTCAGCTTCAATTGTTTTTAATTATTTCAAAAAATCAGAACTCAATTTACAACCTGCTCTGATTATCCCACATGATCTTTGCATTTCAGGCACATTAACCAGCCCAGCTGCAGCAGCTGTACTCCTTCCTATCTGGATTTCAAGTCTCTCTACTATTGACTAAACATTTCAATAGACCACTAAACCATGACAATAGTAGAGAATTTCCAACTCGCATTTGAAGAGATTACGTACCACTACACTTTTGTTTCAGTTCATGGAGTGTTGCAGAAAATCTTTAGTGTATTCCCAAACATATTTGAAGTATCAGAAGGGGATATGTCAAATATGGTGGTCAGTGAGGAGGAAGGAAATTAAGTATTGCATTTACAACACCAAAATTCAATACAAAGAAAAGCAACTGTCTTTGCTTAAAATAATTTTATTGATTCTGTTATTAGGAGATGTATGAAGGCAGAATATACAGTCTGTTTCCTATAAATTTCAAATGGATTAGATATATAGGGAAGTGATAACAATAACAAACTTGGTATAAACCACTTTACTACAGGGAGGAAGAGAGAAATGAGAGTTAAAATATCAGAGCTGCAATAAGGAATTAAAAGGAGCTACAGTTTAGATTTCCAGTTCTCTAGATAGACCTCTTGCGGGAATGAATTCGGTGTATTTGAGTGGTTAAGATCTCCGTATTCAAGTTGACCCAGCTCACCTCCAGAAGATGAACAGCAATATAATGAAAACTCTTTTCCAGGATTAGATACACTTGTGATAGAAATTAGAGTAACATTCTGTTAAACAGAAGACAAAGAATTAATTTTTCCAAAGTGTTGTTCTAGTTCTGCTTCAAGTACTAAGAACTAGAGACTAGACAAAAAGTTTTGTGCACTTGAAAGTCCTTTTTATATAGCCAACTTCCATTTTTCCTTATATTGGTAACTGTGAAAGGAATCTTTCAAATTAGAAAGGTATCTGATATGTATCAAAACCTACAAATATTACTCAGGCAAAGATACTACCTGAAACTATTTTTAGTATGCCTAGATTAAGAGACCACAGAATCCAACCAAATGCTGCAAGGTGGCCTTTAAAACGGAAGAGAGAAATCATGAGAATTAAGTCTCATCTTAATTCAATCAAGTATATTTTTTTTTTTTTTTGTAAGAACCTAGACAGGCCCCTCATGGCTGTCACACTCCAAAGCCTGGGAGACGCATAAGAAACTGTAGGACTAACTAGAAGTATTAAAGAGATCCAGAAACATTTAATAGGCATGAACTTCAAATATTATCTACATATTTGTAGGGTCACATTCCTGAACTGGGTTACATTTACCTATGTAATTACCATCTCTAATAGAATTAGCTAAAAAAAGAGTCTTACTAGAAACCTACTGTTGCTCCTTGCTGATAGCAACAACGACAGTCAGAAGGTGTCTCGTTCTTTCTGCATCTGTTGGTAAAACTGCAGGTGTAGTTTCTCTCTATAATCATCCCTGGTGCAGTCATCTGCAACCAAGTGAAAAATCAATTAAGCAATAGCATAGACTGCAAAACTATATTAGAACATCAAATCTTCACTATTTTACCATTTGACAATACTGTCAAAAATGATAAAAACAGTTCTTTAAAGCAAGTGGGTTTTTTTTTGTTTTGTGGGTTTGTTTGAAGGGGTTTTTTTTGGGGGGGGAGGCAGGGTTAATGTGTGTGTTTGGTTTGCTTTTTTTCTTCCCCCATTTAATCCCTGGGGAAATTTGTTACGGACATGCAAGAAGGCATAAGAAATATGGTTCAATGTGGCTGCAGACTTCTCAGAATTAATCTACTGAGAACAACCCGTTCATCTATTCCAATCCACAGTGGATTATTTTTGTCCTATCCTCCTCTGAACTTCCTTTTGCATTTTGATGCTGGGACTCAAATCTCACTCCAAGGGAAAGCAGTGAAAGACTAGGAAAGGCTAGACTTTTTTTTTGCGCTATGGCCAGAAACTAGGAGCTAAACTGGAACATTTCTCAGCTGTGTTACAGAAGACCTTTCCTGAGTGCTTAAAGGCCACATTGAAAAACTACCCACACTGGGCACACACCAACGTGGGAGTCACCAGAAATGAGCTTGTCTAGCTCCAACAGAGCGCCACTTCCCAATTTCTTTGGATCTGCAAAATATACATAGTTCTTCCTCACAGGATGTTTTGCACTAAGTAAATCAAGATATTTTTATGGGTAAACATTCATACACTCAGCTCAAGAGAGGAGAAGTGTTTACACCACTAATTCTCAAACATGAACCGCTTCTAGCTCCTACTTCCAGTCACAAATCACATCTCACAGCCCCTCCTCAAGTAAATGGACACTCATGGGCTGCAGCCCTGAGAATGAAGCCCTGCCATCACAGCCTGCTCTACAGCCTCAGTGCCAGATAAAGCCACAAACTGCCACAAATGATACTGTAAGCAAATCTTTCAGAATTTTGCTTTGGTGTAAGCTGGTATTAATACAGACTATCTACTGCCTACTGTAATCCACACCTTCCACTTCTGCTCATTTCAATAACTGGCTGAAGTTTTCAAATACTGAACGCAGTTATACAGCATTTTATTGGCATGATCTTGTCAATAGAAATTAAGAGGCAAAAACACCAGGAAAAATATCCCTTTTATTGGGCAGATCTCCCCATACAACTAATGCAAATACAGGTCTCACTGTCAAAGCCTTCCCCCCACCTCTCTACCACAGGAATCCATGGTAAGCAACAAGAATTCTTAAGTATCTGCCTTCCCTAAAGCATGGGGGCCTGTGATAAACGTCTACCTAGTCTGCTGGGAACCCAAGAAGCCCCTGGTGATACGCAGAAATGCTGCGGTAGAAAACCAGACTAGAGATATTTTTTTACCTAATCCTAGTGTAGCCTGTAATGCAAGCTCCTCAGTAATAGGCTCCTGTCATACTCACATTTAAGTCTGTCAGACTGCATCCACATAATTGAATGCAGCTCATGTTCCAAAGCTACACCTGGCTATACCTGCCAGCTTTCCCTGGGACACAGTACTCTGTCCTACTGGCCATGACAGCCTTTTTGCTGCACTAAGAATGAATCTTTATCAACTTTTAGAGGCCACAAAGCAGAAACATGCTTATTCAATTCACACCACAATTTCTGTGAGCATCATTCAGAAATTTAAGCTTTAACATGTATCCCAGATCCAAACATTGGTAACTCCTTAAGATAACCAAAGAGTTATGATTTTTCTGTAATGATTTAAGGCTACCACCACTAGACCTTGAAGGGACACTGACAGATGTTAAACTTACACTTTCATCTATAGTTGGCAGACATGCTCTAAGTAGTAATAGGAGCTAGTTACAATTCTTACCTTTTAGTAGTAGTGGTATCTCATACTAATCTTTTTTCCCTGTTGAATGCTCATATTGCTGCCCAAACAGCTCTTCAAAGCTAAGGAAAAATACACGTTTTGAATGCAATCTTATCCAAGTTAAAATAATAGGGCACTTCATACAAATTCTTTTTTCTTCATGCTCATGGGGCGATTTAAATAAATCAGACATAAGTTTTCAAAATACTAAGCATTTTGTTGCTAAGTATTATAATACTAAGCAGAGTGTTGCTACCTAAATGTATATGCTTCACCAAGACAGAACCGATGCAGACTTACCCACAACTCATACATGCTCATTCTGCTTTAACAGCCAGTTGCTTTTCTTGCTATTCTGCATTTTCTGTCCCTCCCAGCATCTCCAGTTATCTCACCACATAAGTTCTCCATATTTCATAGGAACATGAAGCATCCTTTCAGTAAATATAGGCCAGGCTAATGAAATGAGTTTTTTGAAATCTGTTTTGTGCTTTCCTAGAAGGGTAAAAGGCCCATAAGCTTAGCACAATGTTTTAACTCCAGATTTTAACTAATTTAGCCTTCTTTAGAAGACTACCTTCTTCACCATTGAAACACTTTCTTTTAACTTACAAATTCAAAGATTCAGTCAAAATGAGAATATTTAAAACAACCGGCAAAATTATTTGGTATACTTCTAGAAAACGTGCTTTGGCAAGAGAGAGTACTCCAACACACCAGACAGACATCTGTGGACTAGCTAGTTAAATTGCTAAAGGATGTATCTTAGTGAGGTCTTTCTGCTCTTGAAATTAAGTATCCTATTTTGAAAACCATTCATACTTTGGATTGTAAGCACTTGCAAGACCTTTGGTAAACAGACAAGACAACAGGTGAAACAAAGCCTTATGTTATATCCCTATTTTTTATATCCCTATATTTTTATTCATATTCTACAGACTGGAAAATAAGCAGTTGTAGTTGATACTTATTTCTTGTAACTACTTGTAATAGTCACAAAAATGGACGGGTATTTCATTTCATCTGGTGATTCTTACATTTAAAGTTAAGTTTTGAGTAACAATTTAAGCCAAGAAAGCCCATTTAGAAATATAAAATATTTTTCTTTTGATTTTACATCACAGGTAAGATGTAAAGTTGCAAATAGAAGGCCAACCTGTTAAAATTAGGCCAAAAGCTAGTTTTGTGCTCAGTACAGTGATATTCCTGTCAATCTGTGCATCTCATTCTTTTAAATAAATCTCTAGCAGTTCATTAAAAAAGACTCACTTACCTTTCTACAAGAGTCACTACAACAAAGGTTCTTAAAGGTCCTTCCCTCCTAATCTCATTCCAACATTTTTCTAAACTGCATGAATTACAAATCCATAACATGAAATTTACTTAAGCATAGCTTGATCCAAGTTAGATGTTAAAACTCTTGAGAACTTTTCAAGGTTATTTTTAGAAGTAAACTATGAAACCCAGAAAGTTAGAAAACGGTAATTTCCGGGCAATTTGATTATGCACTCAGCATCTTCTATATAGCTAGATTTAGTCTCCAGTGGAAAGTAAGTTTCTCTTTCCAGTAATAGAAAGAAAGAGCTAAAGGAAAAAGGTAACTAATTACCAAATCCTCAAAAAATGCAGAATGACTCCAGAACAGATAAAATATGCACATACGCATTCCAAAAAAAACCCACAAACCACCCAAACTCACACCAAACAGGAGAAAAACTCTGCTTGCTCTTGAAACAAAGCATAATATGGGACAACATACTTTTCAAAAAGTTAAGTATCTAGAATCAAGCCTGTACACCATAAAAGTTGTCAGTTCAAATCATTACATCCACTCTTTTTGCCACAAACTCAGTAGCCAGGTACCTGTAACAAACAGCGCTCTGGAATCCAGCCTCAAAGAGCAGAGTCTAAAATTGGGTAGGCTTTGAGGCATGAGATTTTTTTAAACTATTTTATCTATTTATATGACCAGAATACTATTAAAATTACTACATGCTCCTGCCATAATGTTACAAATATTTTTCTGTCAAACACATAGGATGTTCAAAAGCCTTAGAATAACTTCTATTTATGCTACTGAAAGTTTCATACCTCTTCAGCTCTTCAAAATCCTTTGAATAATCATCTTAGGAAGAATGACTTTCCTAACATGATTTATAAGGATTTATCCTAAAAGAGGTAAGAATATGAGGTTAGGCATATGTCACCACAAAAATCTTTTAAAAGCTAGAATAATCCAGAATGATAACCAATGATAAGTAGATTTAATAGTTTTTTCACACTACATTTGTTTTTAAGAGTGTCATTATATCAAATAAAAGTGATGTACTGCCACTCTTTCATTAACAAACTCTAGGGAGATGTGAAAAGGTCACATTTCCTTGTTTGGATTCGTCTAACCTACTGACTGCCTTATGATACACTATACAGCAGCTCAGTCAGTTCCTCCTGACATTGTTTAAAGAAAGCCTAAAGAAGTACACTGACGTCACAACAGTCATTGCAAAAATTTGCAACCACAGCGGGACATTTTAAGCCAAGATTCCTGCTTACGCAAGATCCTCCTAAAGCTTTTGCTTCATCCATTTTCCCTTGAGTAAAGAGGTATCGAACAGTTTACAGTAGGAAGTGCCTTTGTTAAGCATCAGCAACCTACAGAATCTAAAGTGACTTATGTTAATATTCCATTTATTTGCCTCCCATAAGAAGATGTGGCACTTGTACATCACTTACACATTCTAAATTAAGCATTTTTTGTAATTGCCATATCGAAGCTAGACCTCACTAAAAAGCTACATCCTGAACTCACCATATGAACTTGCTGGAAGACAAACTTGTACATACTTGCCTACTTTGGCCTGTACCAAGAGATGTCTTTCATCAGTGCACCTTTTTTTAGGAAGTCAGCTTTAATTTTGGGGGGATTTCCCCCTCTTTTTATATTTCTATTGCAGTGGTTATAAGGATTCTCTAAAACAGAGCTGGAATATGTTGTACTCTCTTTGTAGTAAGTGCTGGACTTCCCAAAGATCCTATGTTCTAAGACAAGAAACATACAGAGGATGATCATCTAATGCATGTATAAGCACAAAGAAACATATGATAGCCTTAGGGGTTTGTGGTTGGTTGGTTTGTTTTTCAGAAGTACTGATAATCTAAAAAGCCTCAAAAGAAATTAATCATCTTTTGAGGAAAGCCATAATGTTTCTAGATAGAATACAGAAGCTAAATGAATTCCTTTATTGTTTGTGCTTAGTTAGGTTATCTCCCACTTCTCTGGTATAACTGGAATACTATAGAGAGAAGAACAAGGAAAAGTTTACTTAACAGAGGGATTGTCATGTTATTTCAGAATATGCTCATTTGGAAGCAGGTATGAGGTGGAGTAATGTGAGAGACAGAAAATCAGACTTGTGGTTATTTTGTTTGTTTTTAATAAAAAGTACTTATACTTGGAAGGAATCACCGTTTCACAAAAGTAGTATTAAACATTAACAGTACAGGACAAGCAGACAGCTGAATGCAAACAACCTTCAGAGCAGCTGCTTTGAATAGGATCTCAGACTAACCAAAAAAATGCCCCAAACCATGGCTGGAAGCAAGAAGAAATACCGCATATTCTGGCAATCCAACAGGGTATATGGCTCATCACTTCAAATGCCAGCAGAATTCCTACTCCTGTCTCTAGCATAAAGCAGACTGAGCAGAAGAGTTCAAGCAAGTGACCAGGAACTTTCAAGGAAGCTGTCAGCCATATGAATGCAGCTGTAACAGCACCGCAACCTGCCCAGCTGTGCTCTGCACCCATCACAGAGGGTGTTAACACCTTCAGGCTACACTGCTCAGCAGTGGCAGCTGCCAGCCAGGGAGGGAGATGGGGACATACCCATGGGGAACGACCAGGTAGGTAGGCACAGCGGCCTCACCACCACTCAAGGTCTGACTATGGCACTGCTATATCCAAAAGGAGAGAAAAAGTTCAGCTTTCAGTCTCGGGTTCTCTACATTGTTAATAACAGTTTGGTTTTCCTATGAGCCTTTATTATTAAGGTGTAATACCTTTGCCATAAAGCTAAGATTTCAAAGTAAAATGTCCTTGTTCTATATACAACTTTCAATCTGAAAGCTGATAAAACTTTGTCACTCAGTATTATCATGTGAGGAAAGACATTTGAAGAACTAAAGGTACCCCTCAAAACAAAGAAAAAGCAGTGAATACATCTCTTTCCTGTGAGCTTTTTAGAAAACCAAATACAAAGTGTGGGAGAGCATGAGG
The DNA here is from genome assembly GCA_000699545.1 of Podiceps cristatus. Taxonomy (NCBI): domain Eukaryota; kingdom Metazoa; phylum Chordata; class Aves; order Podicipediformes; family Podicipedidae; genus Podiceps; species Podiceps cristatus. Next base: position 17,399 of record JMFS01072485.1, read on the forward strand.
GATAAGAGAAAAGGCCAAGAAGACACTATTTGGGAATTAAATGGTAATGACTAAGAACTGGAAAGGTTGAATACACACAATTCAACCCTGGACAACAATCCTACCCTAATATAAAAATATGATGAAAAAAATGAACAAGAAGTTGCTGTGGGAGGTGGTGTTTTTTTTTTTTTTTTTTTTTTTTTTTTATTTTAACTTTTTATCCCCAAGCTCAAAATTTTTTTTTTTTTTTTTTTTTTTTTTTTCCCATAAACTGCTTCATAGCAGCATTTCTGTTACATATAATTCACTTCAGAAGACATGGAGTTTACCTGGATCTATACCTGGGCTGAGAGTCAAGGCAGTTTGGACATTAGGTAATATTGAAGACATCATAAACAGTCACTGCATATTAATAAAACACTCTGCTAATTAGAACACAGAACTTGCACAACATTCTTTTAGGCTGCCCTAAAATATGTTAAGATGAGCAATAAACTGAAAAAGGAATTATCCTGGATGCAAGAAGCCTGTCTTCTGAAGTACTATAAGAAAGAAGAGCATGAGCTTTACTACTCCTGTCCTAAGTACCTGAAAGTACATAAAAACCTCACTCACTTCCGCTGTAGAAAAAAGCAGAAGACAACTTAGCTTTATAGACTACTGAAATACAAACCATTTTTAACATCAGGCTATAACTTACCATATTCAGTGTGGCAGAACAAGTTTCATACTACAATTTCAAGAAGTGAAAATGAATCTTCTATTACACCAAGACACATACAAAATGCACATTTCTACATTATGCATACATTGCATAGAGATGATCCTGGGGATTTTGCTTGGATGTCCAACAAAAGGCTTTCTCACTTCTACTGAAGATACTGCAATTTGATAAAGCTCATCTTGCAGGATAACCTTTGAAATATTTTCTATAGGCCTGCTACAAAAAAACCCCAAAACATAATGGAGAGAAATTTTCTGATCAGAATTTTTTTGTTCTAAACCAGGGAGTCCTGAATATGGTACAGAAAAAAAAACAGTAGCTCTCTGGATAAATAACACTTCCCAGGGAAAATGAGATGGAATGAAGAAAAATGGACAGTTTCTTGATAAGGTTAAGCTTTTGTGCTGGTTTTGGCTGGGATAGAGTTCATTTTCTTCACAGTAGCTACTATGGGTTGTGTTTTGGATTGGTGCTGAAGACAGCATTGATAATGAGATGTTTTCATTATTGCTGAGCAGCGCTTAAACAGATTCAAGGCCTTTTTTTCTCCTCACCCCACCCCACCAGCGACAAGGCTGGGGGGCACGAGGAGCTGGGGGGGGGACGCAGCCGGGACAGCTGACCCCAACTGACCAAAGGGATATTCCACGCCATGTGACATCATGCTCAGCATAGAAAGCTGGGGGACAAAGAAAGGGGGGGATATTTGGAGCGATGGCATTTGTCTTCCCAAGTAACTGTCACATGTGATGGAGCCCAGCTTTCCTGGCGATGGCTGCACACCTGCCTGCCCATTTGAAGTAGTGAATGAATTCCTTGTTTAGCTTTGCCTGCGTGTGCGACTTTTGCTTTACCTATTAAACTAGTTTTGTCTCAACCCATGAGTTTTCTTATTTTTACTCTTCCAATTCTCTCTCTCATCCCACCAGGGAGGTAAGCAAGTGGCTGCGTGGTGCTTAGTTGCTGGCTGACGTTAAACCACAGTTTCCAAAGTCTACTTAGAAAAGGAATATAAAGCATGTAAACACTATCCTCATATCACTAAATGTAAGTTAGGATTATAATCTTCAAATTTGTAAAGTAGTTACTACAATAAAGAGGTTTATAAAAATTCAGGATTAGTAAATTCAAAAAGACTGAGTTTTTAACAGACTTAAAACATTACCACAGTATCTCTGAAGTAACACGTTGCCTCAAGAGGGAGGGATTGTTTAAAAGAAAACGAGCAGAAGGGATTACATAGACAAAAACATGCAGGAGAAGGCTGGAAATGCAATCAAACTAAGAAACAAGTGACCCATGCTAATTATCTCTGATAGCAGATGCTGCTAACAGATGCTCCCATATTATCCTCCAAGTACAGCTGCAAGAAGCAGAAATAGATACCAAAGATGCTAAACTCAAAGATACATCCCTTGCACCTTAAACGCCTTAAAGAGATACTTGATAGATCATTCTAAAATGACAAAGCATGATTCTTCCAATCACCTCTGCATTATGAAGCAATCCAATTGTACATTAAGCCCTTTTGCTTAAGCTGTTAATTTTAAGGCTACACAGAAAGATATATCAAGGATTATTAACAGATACACTAAGAAACAGTTTATTGAAGTCATAGTTGCAGTATGATGACAGTTACATTGTGTGTCTCTCATACCCTGGCTAGTCGCCAGTCAACAGAATGGTACAGAGGATAGTGAAAGCTACTGGTGGGGGGGCAGTGTGTGGAAATCAAGGAAATAAAAGCATTTTGAACTGCCCAAGAAGTTTTACATTACAAACAATAAAAGAATTGAGTATCTCAAGGGTTCTTGCTCCTGAAATTTTTTTTCCTCGTATAGGTTCCGCTTTTAAATGTCACAAATCATGAAAGTTTGATTAAAAAACAGCTTTAAGATAACTATATCTGTTCAGAAGCAAACCTAATAGCACAAGATAAGAAGATCAGCAGAACTGCACACCAAACTCACAGAAGTATAAATAGCCTACTGGAAATTACAGCTTTCTGATACTTTCAGGATGTTGGAAGTCTAAGAGCTATGCACAGCATAGCATTTTTCAGCATAGCATCCATCTTCTTGGGATCTGATTAATTTAAGGTTCTACCAACTGCAAGAGTACAGCTGCAGTAATGAAGAAAACACCTACTTCCCAGACTCCAGTGTTTTGATTCAATGAAATATTCTAGTGCTAATATCTGCTACAGTCTTTTTTAATGGCCAGAAAAAAACCCACCACTGACATGCTCAGCGTTTCCACGTGGCTGACAGAATTTCAATCACCACCGGTGTTTCTGCTGTGTTTTTTTAAGCTGGCAAAGCCACTGCAAACTAGCTAGGCAGAACTATAATAGGATGGACTCATAAATGCTTTAAAGAAAATACTAAGCCATCACCAAAGCAAAAGTAACTTAATACTTTTTATTAAAATTAATGACAGCAGAATCATTACATTATTATAATGTTTTCACGACTTTCCGAGTTCCCTTTAAGAAAGCCCGTACACACGTAGCGCCCTGCCCACGCTCCGCAGAAGCGGCGATACCCCGTGCCACCCCCGAAAGCACCGCAGCGGGCAGGGGCCGCTTTTCCAGGACAGCGACAGAGAACTCCGGCTAGACCGCCGACCACCAACCCGGCCTCCCGGGGCCGTGACCCGACAACAGACGGCAGCGCAGGTCCCTGGTCCCTGGCGGGCTCACTGATCACGTCTCTCTAACTCAAGAAGCTCTCATCTAGGAAAAGCAACAGCTCGGTTACCTCGGTACGCTGGCTGGGAGAGCGGAGGAAGGGCCGCGGGACCACGGCGGCTGATCCCGGCACGTCCGACGGGACACTTACAGCCTGTACAAACCCAGCCCTTCAGCACTGTTTCTGGGCTCCCGCCGGGTCGGATGTCACCAT
>KL272930.1:0-22537 GCA_000699545.1 Podiceps cristatus
GGGGGGGGAGATGGCAACTGAACTGAACTTGCCTAGCATCCTTATCTTGGGGTAGTTTCTGAGTTCCTAAGTATCAGGGAATGAAAATACTTGTCATAGAGATGGACTCTTTTTGACACAGAAGACTCTCCTCCTGCTACCCCTGAGAGCTGTGTTTGGTTCACTTTCTAAAAGTAGTGTCCTGATTCAAAGTAGAGCAGAGGTTTCATGGTTAGAGAATGGATTGAGAGCAGCCCTGAGGAGAAGGACTTGAAGGGGTTGGTTGATGATTCTATGATTCTAATACGAGACTTGCCTACTTAACCACCGGCTCATCTCGTCCATACATAGAATTGTTTTGTAGCTGCTTAAACAATTTAGGTTGAAATGGCGATACAGTCTTGAGGGACTCATAGGAATTGAATTTATGTATGTGTATATAAATATTAAATCATAGAATAGTTGGGGTTGGAAGAGACCTTTAAAGGCCTCCTAGTCCAACCCCATGAGCAGGGACATCTGCAACTAGATCAGGTTGCTCAGAGCCCCGTCCAGCCTGGCCTGGAATGTTTCCAGGAATGGGGCTTCTGCCACCTCTCTGGGCAACCTGTGCCAGTGCTTCGCCACCTGCATTGTAAAAAATTTGTTTCTTAGATCTAGTCTAAATGTCCCCTCTCTTAGTTTCAAACCATTCCCTCTTGTCCTATCACAGCAGGCCCTGCTAAAATGTTTGTCCCCATATTTCTTAGAAGCCCTCTTTAAGTACTGAAAGGCCACAATAAGGTGTCCCTGAGCCTTCTCTTCTCTAGGCTGAATAACATGATTTTTGTCAGCCTGTCTTCATAGGAGAGGTGTTTCATCCCTCTGATCATTTTTTTGCATGTGCGTATGTTTTTGGGACAATTCCTTTCCAGATTTGCTTGCAATAGATGACTTGGCTCTTAAAAATGTTCTGAAATAAACAGTGACAATTGAATTAGATAGTATCAGGCACTTCTGGATTGGCAATCCAGTATTTTAATTATATCAATAATTCTGGAGTCCGAAGAACAGAACTATAAAGTGTGGGAAAGTAACTATAAATTATATCTTGGCGGTCCATGCTCCTTCAATCACTTCCTGACTATGTTTACTCAGTTTTCAAGCCAAAATGAGCTTTTCTAACTGCAAACATTGCAAGCCAATCTTGAGCTATAAAATGCAACCTGTTGCTCAGCCAGTAAAAGAACTGGGGTCCAGAAATGGTGTGGGATTTCTGTTTCTAATAGAGCACAGTATAACTGTTTTATTACTACATCATTGTCATCTTGTCAATGGGAGTAATTATTTTGCTGGTAACTTTAGCAGATGTAATGCATACTGAAGGCAGGTAGCAATAGTTACAGATATTCTTGTGGAGGCTTTCTTGTGGTATATTTCTGATGTAGACTCCGGAGTCACACAGCTAGGCAGCTGAAAGCAGGGGTGAGAGAAACTCCAATTTTCCATTGCTACTGGGGCAGAGCATCGTATAAACATATGAAATTGTATGGGGAACCTATGGACGTGAAGGCTCTCAGGTAATGGAAGTGCATTCTGGTCATAGCCCTGTGCTGCCACATTGCTACTGCTGCCCAGGGCAGTCAGGTTAGGAGCAAGCTATGGGGTTGTTTGGGGGGTTTTTTTGTATATATATGAGGGTTTACCAGAGCCAGAGGAATACTTAGGAAAAAAGATCAGTAAATTTCTCTTCTCCTTGCCCTATTAGAAGTAGGAAGGGTGGAATAAGACTTACCCATCATTGATGGTATGGCTAACAGAAACTCAGATTTTATCATTCTACCTTTATTTGCTTAGTAACAGAGGAGGTTTTTCAAGTATATTGGGCAATAGTCCTGCATTTTACTTCTGGTGGAGTGCCAGATGTATTGTCATTTGAGATTTACGCTCGCGAACGCCTGCAGTTGCGCATGCTTTGCTCTTTGACCTGCCTCCTCCTGCATCCCTTTCCTCACCAGTCAGCTGCTGTCCCTCTGCTGCTAATTTACATCCCCAAATGAATGAGGCTTAATCTCTAAACCTTAATCTTCCTAAAACCAGCTGAACTTTGTGATCCTATCTTGACTTTGCAGGAGATTAAAAATAAAAAAAAAAAAAGGTGAAAAATATCTTTTCAGTTCTAAAGAGGGTGGCCATCGCTTATATTTTTGGGGGACTTTCTGTGAGTGTGCTGGCATTTTAGTGATCCATGTATTTTTCCTTGTTATTTTTTTCACATTGAGCATAATCATCTGGGGTTTCTGTTTCAGCCCCTCCTCCTTGCTGTGCAGCATGTGCTCCTGCCAGGGGAATGTGAGGAAGAGGGGTTTCCAAGGAGACCTTACTCTGATGTATTGATGTGGAGTGGGGGCAGAACACTTTCCCAGCATACTGTTTCATAGATGAATGTAGCAATGAGTGAGAATTTCCCTAGCTCCCCCCTCTTAGAAAGTAGTGATTTCTACTTCAGGAGCCAGGCAGGGTCTGAATGAGCCCGTGCCCTTTCTAACTGTAGGACTTTGTATTGGTATGGTGCCAGCACCTCATCCCACAAAATTTCAGGCAGCAGAGGAAGATGATTCTCCTTTTTGAATCCAGTAGGATTTACATTTTTCCTCTTATGCTACATTGCATGTTGAATTGGCAATATTAATCTTGTCTTTTTCCTAGGTGAATTGTCACGACTTTAAAATGTGAATGCAGTGAATCTTTGTGAAGTTACCAGTTTTGGCCTACAGACAAAATCAGAGCTGGCCTGAAAAATCAGTTAAAATCTGTCTTAATAGGGAAGTTACAGAGTGACAGAGCAGAGAGGGAACCTCTTCCTCAGACAGAGGCTGAAGTCCATCGGCCGCTGGAGCTCAGCATGAGTGCAGTCCCCTCCTGTAAGCCCATAGCCAAAGCTTAGCAAGAAGATCCTCCTGGCTGTGGCTGGTACCCCGGCTGCCTGTGCTGCTCTCACTACCAGGCTGGATTATTGCAGCTTTTGGATTTGGGAAAGTTTGGTAGAGAATGATTGCTGGCTCACTCAGTAACATGTCGTGTGGAGAGCATAGGCTGGGGAACCCTGTGGTTCCTTATTTAAAGAAATGAACACTATAAAATGTGCAATGTTTGACTTTGTAACAGAAACAGGAGAGAATTGTACAGCATAGGAGTAAATATGGGAATGCTCCAGCAACCAGAAACAATGGGATAGCTTATGAGACGAAAGGAAAAAACCATAAAAATGAGGTTCTCCTTGATGGAAATCTCATAGACAAGCGTCTTGTTATGATTCCTTGGAAAGACAGTACTCTGCACAGCTGTAAGAGAAAAATATGTATGTGCATATCCAAATGCGAATATTCAGTTACTAATTCAGTTTCGCCAAATACTTGGAATGGATCTTTCAGCGGTACTTGTTAGCTTAAAAAAAAAATTAAATCCCTTGAGAAACTGTATGAAACTGTGTTCCAAAATCTTGATTCTTATTAGGAAATAAGGCAACTTACTTGTGGCATAAGAAAATCATGCTTTGGATAAAAGTTTTCAAACATATGGCCCACAGAAATAGGAGGATTCAGAAAGATTTATCTTTAACAGTGTGTAAACAATTTATCTTTGCACGTGAAAGCTGCACATCAGATAAGAAGCATTCTTGCAAAGTGCCATTCCTTGAAAAAAGTTCTTCAGTATCCACCTTCAGATAAGACCCCACAAAACTGCATTGGAGAATATATCAAATGGCACAGAGACAGGGGGTAGGAAAGAAGGGAATCCTGCCTGCGCTCCTTGTTCCAGTAGTGGCACAGGAGCATACTGTATAGACTGCTTGATCACAGGGTTTGTGAAGTCTTTTTAATAGCTAGTCTGAGTTGTGCCACTGAAAGTATGATTTGTACCTTTTTTTTAATCACACAAGCAAGCTTTAAAATCACCGATTTGAATATATTTAATGTTTTTTTTTCATTATACATTGAAGAAAAATAGAACTAAAAAGAATAGAACAAAGCGACATACATTAGCTTGTTTTTTCTTCCTTCTGAGATGCCTAAAGAAAGGAAGAGACATGAGGTCTTCCAAATCTGTGAATGAACACATAAAATATAGTTATCTGACGAGGCTACCAGTATCTTTTCATAAAGACTTTAAGTAGCCAGCCTCGGTGTCACCACACAATCTTTATGGTTGCGGGAGCTTAGCAGGAAGCTTAGAGAGCTTTGCCTGTGTTTTGCTGCTTTTCTCATCAGTGCCTTAATGCCTGCTGATTAAGGGATCATAAATCTTTCTGATATTAGTGGAGGAGTCCATTTCCATAGCAAATGACAACCTTTCCCTGCCTCCTTTTAACTGTTATCACACACATGCGGCAGCTACTTGTACGTGTCATTGTCACACACACCATATGTTCCCTACAATGGATGCTTTCTTCCTGGAAACCTGAACCTCTTGCACTGCTAGAGAGTAGCCTTTACTCTTGAGGTCACCTAACTTGGCAAGTCAGTGAGTTAATGAGTCTAAAAAGATTATCCTAGACCGAAATTGATGTAAACATTCTCCTTTCAATGTAGAACGCATGGGCTTGGATGCCTTTCATCTTTCTCTGCACATTCCAGATGTTTGCTTCTTTCCTCTCATCGTATATACATGATGGGATAGATAATGTACTGAGTTCAGATTTATGTCTAGAGCATGATGTGTTTGTACTCTGCTTCATTACACCTTCTTTTTCCCTTTTATTTGGGAAAGGAGAAGTACCTTAAAAGCCTTTTTTTTTTTTTTTTTTTTTTTTTTTATTCAGGTTTGATTTGTTTATTCAGTGCTTTCCAAAAGCAGTCTGGTTAGAGTCCCTCATCCCCTTCATTTCCTCTGCTGTTCCCCTGTAATATATCTCCTTTCAGTCAAGGATGACTCTCTGCTGTAGTGGTTTACTCCTTTGGCTGCTTTGAAAAAGTTCCAGAAGGCAGATCTCACAATTTGCTTTGCCAAAGTCCTTGCTAAAAAAAAAAAAATAAAATAAGAAGTCACCAACATAAAACAGATTTTTAACATGATGCATTTTGAGAATTAAATGCTATTTTTTACCCATGTGATGTTCTAATGTGCATTCACTATTAAAGGTTATGGGGAATATCTTAAAAGTTATAATGAGTATTTCAGTTTTTATCTTTCACTGAATGTCAACATCCCTTTATGGCTATGAGTTATTCAAAATTTTCTTTCATTCTTGGGTTTGACCTGAGGTCTCTCAAGCTGAACTACCGTTAACTTCTCTAGCATAGGGACAATTTTGTTTTGTATCATCTGAATGTCTTTTATTTTTTCCAAACAGACGTGTTAGATCTATTAACAAATGTCAGAACTCATAGACTTCAGTTATTCCTCCTTTTTCCTGTTTTTCTGGTCTTGCTTATTTGATTGTTAGTCAATGCAGAATAGAATTTTTTTTTCTCCCCTTTACTCAAGCATGGTGCAAACACACTTTTCACAAGTTGATGTAAAATCAAATATCTACTAAACTATCAACAAAAGGTATTTAAAGAACAAGGAAGAGTGCTCTGAACTAGGGCACCATTACCAACTGAAGTAATCATTGCTGTTGTTTCACTAAATAGTTTATATTGTTATATACCTTGTTTCTCCTAAATTAGACAACAGTATTGTCCAATAAAATATGTACCCATTTATCATCGGATTTGTAGGAAAACTATTTTGGAGGATGTTTTCACCACAGCTCCCTTGGTTCTGCACTGTTACCAATTTCTGCTAGTTTTTCTAAATTTCGGGTACTCTGTTCTATCCCTTGCCTTTGTTCCCACCACTGCCCACTCTGGTTAGGGGAAATTTGGCACCTTCTCTCTCTAGTAGCAGGGAATGTTTAACCACTGACCATACAGTGTAATTTACTTTCTAGGCATGCAGACTCTTTTTGAATTACTGTGGCGTGTAGCCTGAGTTGACCGGAAACCTTAATATAATTTACTTTAAGCTTAGCTGAGAAATGCCAGGGATACGTTCCTTTCTCTTGAGTTTTAGGAGAAACAAGATTGAAAATTTTTGAATAAGAAATGATTGCTCAAGTTTCGTTGGGTTAAAAACACTGTATACAAAGGGATGTATGGGAGGGGAGCAGTTGCCTGGCTCTGAAGGGTGGCCAGGGAGGAGACTCCTGTGGGGTCCTTGGGTATGGTTCTGCCCCGCTGCTCTGTTGGAAGTGGCTCTCCATTGTACAAGGTGAGCTTGAATGTTGCTTACTATCCAGTGCGATTTGGATCTGTGCATTGCAGTGCACACATATTTATTCATGTATGTACTTACATTTGCATGATTTAAAATCAAGTCCCTCAGTGTGGAGAGGCAAACCTGAGATATGGCTTTGATCATCAGGAAGTATTTTATCTTCCTGATAAGTCCTTTTCTTATTTTTCCAGGACTCCAGTTGTTGTAAAATGTTGTTCTGGAAGTTCACCTTGTGAATTTGGGCATCACTTGCTGCACAAATTAACTTGAGGCAGATTGCTTCAGAATTAAGAGTTCCGTCCTCTCAGCATTGGCATTTGGGAAGGACATTTCCAACGGCTGCTGCTTGGGATGGGGCAGGCAGAGGTCCGCGTGCCCTGGCTGACCTTCCTAGACCCCCTGCCACGCATCAGGACATGCTCTTTAGGTTGGTGCCTTGGCCGAAGGTGCAGCAGCCTCTGTGACAGCCGAAGGTCTCCTGCTGTAAGGAGGTCCTTAGCTGCTCAATCTAAACGGCAGTCTTAATTCTTCAGTTCTCTTCCGGAACGGCAAAGGAAAATCCCTGGTGGGTCGCAGTGGAGGGGGATCTGTGTATGCACCTTTAAAACTTTGTTATGTACCACAGAAGAAATCAGGATGTAATTAGTGCTGTTTGTATTAACAGGTGGATTGTCTGTGTAGTCTTCCTTTACTCTATTAGTAATCTCACCGTCTTTTGAGTATGGGAAATGGATAGAGGAAATTTGTTGTCTTCATGAAATTGGGTGCTTGTGTCTGTAGTGCCCTGGGCAGACATGGGAGTTTGTAAACTTTGTAGCCCTTCAGAAAACATTATCAAGGCTTTTATCTAAAGAAAGAAATAACCTCAAAAAATAAGTCATTGAGACAAAGAAATAAATACCATTTTTAGCTCAAGTGAGCACAGTGGTGGATTTTATCTTACACATTTTCTATGCTTTTTAAAGGATAAATCACCTTTATCATGTGATAAATCTGTGTATCTATACATGACTGTAAAATATATATTTAAATTGTTTTAACACATTTGACCTTCTCCTGAAGCACTGAACAGATTTTTCTCATAATTTCTATATTTCTTACGAATTGCTAGATCACCTTACAATTTTAAATGTCCCATTTGGTCGGCCTTTAAGAATTATGTAACTTAGCTCTAGCGAAAGATGGAAATTTGTAAGAAATAAACTGTCAGGCTGAAAGAAATTTTCAGTAAGTGAACTGTCACACTAAAAGGGGCTTAATTGCTTTATTTCCATTGGCAGTTTTCTAACTGTATGTGGTGAATTCAAATCTTGGTCTGGATCTTGGCTTCTTAGGGCTGCATTATTGGAAAGCTGAAATTTCTATCTAGTACACTGTTGTGAATAAAAACATACGATTAAAAATATTCAAAAGAAGGGACTTCACAACTATGATTGCCCACAGAGTAGTTCTGTTAATGTTTCCAATCATTTTTGTGCCTAATTTGTATGGCTAATTCATTAAGTGCTGTTTGGTCAACTTTTTGGGGGCCTCCTGTTTGTCTACTTGAGCCTTCTGTAAGAGGTGAAGGCAAGTTTTAGATACAGTGCTCTATATTCACTTGGCATAGTATTATGCATGTAGTGCCCAGCAAAGCTCTCCTCTCTCTGGTATGTGATGTAGGATCGTTCTGCTGCACTGAGTAAAAGACTTAAAAAAAAAAAGTGAGTCGCTTTAACAATTATAAACTCACATGAAATACTAAGGAGTATTTTCTCTTGTATTTGCTGTGTTTCCCATCGTAGTGTGGGAATATTATCCACTAGTATTCTTATATCCAACACTGTACTTTCCCATTCTTAATATAATGAATTAATATTATATTAAGATAGCTAAATATAAGATTATGTTGCAGTAAACGCCAGTCTTAAAGTTTTGCTGTACACACTTAAAATACTGAAACTGGAATTATGCTAAGGCATAGGGAGGCCTTCTCTTGTTGATAGTGATACTTTAAGGCTTTAAGGACATCTGTTTATGTGATATCTTATTATAGTATCGGGGAGAATATCTGCAAGCCTCTAATGAAAAAAAATCAAAAGTTGTGTTTTACTGAATTTTATCTTCTGTAGTTGACTTAAAGTTAGAAGCTTGTTTTTTTCTTATTTTGCATAGATGTATTTAATTCTGATTTTAAATGTCTTCTGTATAATAATACATAATTCTTCATAATAATATATGATCTTTCATATCAACTTGCTTAAATTATCTGAAAATATAAAATCAGTGTGGCAGGCACACATTTGGATTTATGTTATGACATATCCTGTTTCTTTGTCTTTCGAAATTCTAACGCAGATTTTCCTTTCTCCTGTGGCAGGATGACAAGGACTTGGTTCATGAGTTTGTTGTCGCTGAAGGCCTGACTTGCTTAATCAAAGTGGGAGCAGAGGCTGACCAGAATTACCAGAACTACATCCTCAGAGGTAAAGGAAATACATCCAAAAGCTGGTATTATTGCCCTGAAGTTCTCACAGGTCTGCTGCAACTTGCCACGTTAAGAGTCTTGGAACATGTTTCTCAATTTGGTCCAGATTCTTGCACGTTATGCCAGAAAATTAAAGGGGGATTAACACTCACTCACTGCAGGGCGGGATGAATTGGAAAATTCGGATAATGGCAGTCTCTCCATTGTCCAGCTTTTTTTGTAGATTATACGGAAAATCCGTAATTCTAAGAAAGAAAAGGCATTCTAAAGCTTTCACCAGATAATTGTAAAAGTCAAAGGACACAGCAAAATAACTTTTTGGAGTGGGATTAGAAGCTATGGAATAAACAGTGAGAAGGTTGTATCTTAAGGTTAGTTGGCTGGAAACAATTTTAAGCTATCTGATATTTTGAAGTTAAATGGATCAGTCGGAGGTTTACAATGTGTTCTTTGCACTTAAAAGATGACTGGCAAGGGTAGAGTTTGGAGAGTGATGCAGAAGAGGTCTGTTACCGAGTTAGAAATCTGATTTACTGTATTGACTGTGTGCAGTTTTCATCTAACCAGGAAACCTGGGCTGCAAATTGGGAAAGTTCCTTTGGTATTTTGAGGGGTTATGAGAAAGGGGAGAACAGTCACACCAAGGGACTTTCGTTGCCGGATGATCTCATAGTAAATAGAGCACGCTAATGATGCATAGCTATGGTGGATTGCTCATTTGAATTTTCTTAGACCGATGTAGATAGCCGTCTTTAAAAATGTCACTTGAATGTTTTTAGCTGCCAGAACTCAAACTTCAAATTGAGGAGTAAAACAAATACAAAAAATAAGGAAAAGGATGTTTTAATAACTAGAAATGCTGAGTTATTGAAAGCAAGGATTCAAATAGTATGTGTGGCTTCATGTGAAGAACTTGAAGATTAGACTGTAGATATACCAGCTTTTAGAGGTATATAAGAAACCAAACCAGTACCACAGAAATCATGTTCTCTATCAGTAGTGCTGCAGTGATATAAATGTACTTGAATAGTAGCTTGTATACACTCAGAAGTAAAAGGCTATTAACCACAATGAAACTAGGCAAGAACACAGAAACACGTGAAAGAAAAAAGATTTTCTTTGCAGCTGAAAAGAAAAGTTTCTGGGACAAAACTGGCCATAGATTCTCTCAGAAAATTCAGACTGGAAGCAAAATAAAGGTGCTGTATAGGACAGTCTAGGGGTTTACTCCTTTATCAGCACGGCATTGGCCTGGTGTGGCTGGATGATGCCTCTGCCCTTCAGCTGGGTTTTGCAGACAAATATTGAAAAGTCCAAACAAGGAAGCCCAATAGGTGTTTATGCTACCTGAGCATTATAAAGTGTTAAGTGGCTTCATAATCCAAATACTGGGTAGCCCTGCAGCTCTTCTGCTTTGATGCCAGATAAGGTCCAGGGCACTGAGCCTCACAGATGGCAGAATGATCTGCTGACACCAGAGAAGTGAGTCACATCTGTGCGATCTCACCCCACAGTGTTGCACGTACCTTCATCTTACTGAGATCTCATTCGATGTCATCCCAGTATGGATTGAGAAGAATTAAAACTCCTTTCCACATTGATTGTTTTTTTCTTTTTCTTTTCTTTCTTTTAGTTTGTGGGGGTTGGTTGGTTTGTTTTTAACAAGAATGAAATGTTATCTGTGTTATTAGGATATAACCTAATGCATCCACAATTCAGGGAGATCACATCAGTCCCTTTTTTGTTGTGGCTCTCAAGAGCTTGGTTGAAGCTCTTGAAGTTAGAGATTTCAAGATGTTCTGAAGTCAGAGATTTTTCCACTGAGTTAAATGAATGATAAAACAGAGCTTTAGTGCCAGTGTCCATGGCATTATACCAAGGAAACTGAAAACTCATCTTGTTGCATTGTTATTAATAAGTGACACAGCTTGTTCAAAATAAATGTAAACCAAAACAACAACACCAAAAATGAACCATGTAGAAGTATGTCATAGAACTAAAAACCTTATTTTAAGAAGATGCTTTTAGGGATTGGTATCTTCTGAAATCAGGTCTTTTTTTTTTTCTCCCTATTTAGCTGGCATGTGAAGCTGAAGTTTCTCTCTGGGTAGTGTATCCTAGCATCTCTTAAAATAATACGATTTTTCTGTGTGATGTGAGTTTTATTTCAGAAATCAAATTTGTCTTGATTGTCTTTCAGGAAGTTCAAAGCTTGTTACAACTCCAAGATTATGTCAGCTGGTTTGCAGTTCCAGGAGCCAGCATGTACTTTTTGAATAGGTCTGCATGTGCAATAAGATAAAGATAGGTTTGAAAGTACAGTGTAGCCAGACAATCTTATCCAAACACATGGAGGAGGGTGCTGAAAAGAAACATTAAATACGTCATGTATGAGTGTTTTTCTGATGTATTATTTTTGGAAGGCCATAGCAATTGGTCGGATATTTTTGTGACAGTTGTGTGTATTATTGCAGTGCTGCATTTTACTAAACGCGGAGTACTGGTGAATAGGTGAATAAATTTCACCGAAGATACATCACAGTTAACACCGAGGTGGTCCCATAAGCTTTAAGCTCAGTGTTAAATTATGAAGATTAAAAATAATTTTAAAAAGAAAAGAAAAAAGTTGTCTTTGACTAAAACTTTTGTGCCTTACTGCTGTGGTGTCCTTGTTCTGTAGATCCTTTTGGAGTGGAATATATCCTCCTTATTTTCACTGCATTTAACCTGAATCGTAAAGGGATGGGATTTCTCCTTAGTTCCATATTCTGGCTGCATTTCTTCAGCACCTTTGGTGTTATTCGCTGTTTTCCTCTGTGATCCTAACCCAGCTTGTGAGGCTTGTGACAGTAAATGGCAGCCTCAGGCACTGCATTGCCTCTTCCGCCCCAGGGCTCGCCCCTGTGGCATTGCCCGTCTTCTTGATTGAGCAGTTTCTGAGTGTCTCCTGTGAACTTGTTTACCCGTGCTCTGCAAGAAATAGCTTTGAACCTGGGAAGGAAAATAAGTTGGAAACATATGTATACGTAAGAGTTGTAGGTGGTTCAGTTCCCAAGTATAAGTTATTTCTTGAGGACATTGCTTTCCATTTTTCCAAAGGTCTGCATTGTTTCACTCTAATGTTTCCTGGTTGTGAATTTCTACTTAGAGGTTTTGACTTGGTTCAAGCCAGATCGAGCTGCCAAAAATATGACTAAATATGAGTCACAAAAGTTTTAGTTACTTTAATGGGTAAGTGAAGAGAAGATAAGTGTGGCTTTTACATACAATACTGAGAAATCCAGACAGTTTATTGTTGAGTGCTAAGGAGTGCCTGTTTATTTCTGCTTGGGTCCCTTGAACTAGGGTTGTTTGACAGTGCCTTTCCGAAAGTGTTCCCTTTTGTCACTATATAGTCTATAGGCTCTAAACCAGCAGTAGCCAGGGCTTCTCTCTCAGGTTATTCTGTTGAAATACTAGTTTAGAAAACAGCTTTTGTTCCCTCCGTATTTATTGGTTCTTCACCCTAAACTTACTCTTTGACATTACAGTTATTACAGAGATGTAAAGAAACCCTGTGTTTTGAGGGATTTTTTTTCCCCACAGAAACAAGCTTGCTTTCCTTTCCCCCCACCCCCCTTCCTTTTTGTTTCTTTTTTAACCTTCGGTGACAATTATCCATAAGGGTCCAGTCATAGCAGGAAGAGGCATTGACCTTGCTATAGCACAAAATTTCAAAGTAGTAATGCTGAGGTAAAAATATGACATGAGTCTGTGCTCATATAGACCATGTTTGAATCAAATTCAGTTTTTGGATGCAGTGCTCTGATTTAGTGACAGCTGTGTGCTATTCCCCTTATATGGGGAATAAAAATTTGTGTTTAAAGTCTGGATGAGAGATGGTTTTAATTTTCTTTGGCGGTTTTGGATTTTTAGTGGGGTTTTTCTTAAGAAGAAGAAATAAAGAAAAACAAGTACTTGGAAGGAGCCTAAGAGGTATGATTTGAGGCAATATTTGTGCTTTAATTTAACCCCTCTCCCCCAAAAACCTTATTATAATCTAAAATTAAAGATACATAGAATCATAGAATCATTTAGATTGGAAAAAGACCCTTAAGATCATCAAGTCCAACCATTAACCTAATACTACAAACTCCACCACTAAACCATGTCCCTAAGTGCCATGTCTACATGTCTTTTAAATACCTCCAGGGACAGTATAGCCAAAAACTTCAATAATCTATACTTAATTAAACTATCAGGGCAGAAGAATAGGTTGCAGTAGAACCAGTTGTGGGTTTTCCTATCACGGGCCCACTACACTTCTGATAAAGTGATACAAGTCCTGTTAATTTCTACAGGTAGAGGTGCAAGCATGGAAGATGTAGGTGGTGGTCCTGGATGAGGGATCTGACATACTCTGAGGGATAATGACATATAATTTAAGAGGATTAAAGGTTCATATGTAAAGTGAACGGCATCGTCAGGGTGATAGAAGAGCAGCATGATTATTATGCCCTACTTTTTTTTCCTTATAAATATTAAATGTGGTTTGTTTTGGAATTGCATTTGTACAAGCATGCTTTTATCTTTGTGCAGATGGAATGAGTATATAACAATCCTCTTAGTTTTTTTTCTCCCTTCATTCTGAAAGGCCTTTCAGAATTTTTAAGTAATTTTGTTTATGAAGGACTTTTACCAGAAAAGTGCTATGTGAGTCCTAAAAAATAAATAAGAAAGAACTAAGTATCTTAAAACACTGAAGTTATATGTGAAAAATGACTCCAAGGCACATTCTGGTCTTGTCTACATTATGAAGAGATCCATTAAAACAATTCCCTTCAAGCCTGATATCTGCAATTTGCACAGTTGTGAACTGCCAGTGATGGAGTAGTTCCTGGGAGGAGCAATGGCTTCCTAAAGTACAGGAGTAGGAATTGAAAAGCTTGAAAATTTCTGATCCCACAGTGGGACGTGAGGCTGTGGGAACCTTTTGATTCCTCACCTTTCTAGTCGGAAAATGAGAGCCAACCTTTGCAGAGGGGTAGATGGAGGGAAAGGATGTAGCTGCATCCTTTTAGTAACCTCTGCTTCTTACTGCAGCAAGGTAATTCTAAATCTGTATTTTGCATGTGCTTTTAATTAATCAGTATAGTGTAGCTAACAGCAAAAAGTGGAAAGAAATTGCTGTAAGAGCTACTAGTTGTAAAGCAGAAAGCGATTTTGCTGCTGGAATTAGGAGATGCCGAGCTACTTGACAGGGTTGTCTAACACACAGGAGCCACCGGAGTCGGTCAGAATTGCTGATGAATGCCCAGGCAGAGAGTCAAGTTTTTTGAAACAGGAGGCAAATGGATCAATCCCAGACATGTACCAAAGCCACCAATGTTAGGCCTATTTCTAAAGCCAGAGGCATGCGATCCCACCTGCACGCCAACTTTAGAATGAAGGGCTGTGCTGCATATTCTGGGAAATCAGATTAAATTCCTGAAATGACTCAGTGCTGGATGGTAAAAGACCATCTGGTTACTGTCTATCACCAGGACACTGTGTGCCCAAAGATGTCAAGGAGCTAGAGGAAGTGGAAGGTGAGGGTGAGGTTTTGCAAGTGGGCAGTGGGAATTGCTGCTGATAACCCTCTTGTTCTGAAAGCCAGGCATGAAGCTATCAGTGAGCCGGTGGCATTTCTGCGCCGAGCCAACTGCTACTAGGAACGCTTGGGCTTTAAAAGTGTGCTCTCTGTAACGGGGGATGAACCATTTCCAAGAATCATCTGGCTGTTCTTATCAAAAAGACCCCTCGTTATTACAAGGACGCAAATGCTTCCAGTGCTCTTGAATTTTCCTCCCTCACCCTGATGGATTATGTGGCTTTGGCCTTTTGCATTAAAGGTTCGGTATTGCAAAGCATTTAGCATGGGGAAGCAGGTTCTTCTGCAGTAAATGTATGTGAAGCATTGTATCATCAGCAGGGTGTGTGCAACAATGAAAAGACCAGAAATAAGGTCTGTGAGAGGCTATGCCTGTCCTAAATAGACAGGTTGGTACTGCAGCAGTAAAACAGATGGCAGTGTTGCAAGTTCAGTAGTGAAGACGGAGCTAATGCTGTGTTGTGCATACCTTTGCGTTATTCCTCTTTCAGTGTGAACTGGAGAACTGTTTAAAGTTTTCCAGCTGTAGGAAAGTATCCCAGCCCCAAGTAAGCAGGAACATGCAGTGCACGATTAGGCTTACCTTTGCATTTCTTTCTTTTCCTCAAGCCAAGTATGAAAACTTTCCTTACTTAATTCTCTTAACCTTCAGTTTGCAGGTATCCAGATGTGACTATGAAGTTCTTGCACATATCTTTACATATTCAAGTTGACTTCTTATGTGCAGTCCTTTAAAATTATGTAAACTTCTCAGTTGGTCTCGAAGTAGCTGTAGTAACAGTTTGTGCTTTAAAGAGAAATCAAGTACCTAAAGCTTGATTACTTAGGAGTGTTGCTTCTGAGGGGGACTTGCTGTCTCAGTCCCCCTGTAAATGCGGTTCTTTCATCTTTCTGCTGACTCCTTCCAAAAGCATATCAGAGTTGGACACTTGTCCTGTGGGGATTTGAACATTCATATCATTCATTTTATGCTGGCCGTCAGAATGCAGTCCATACCAGCTGGAAGCTGTTAAGCCCACATAGTATGGGGCAGCCCCACATGGAGATACAACCTAGGTTCCCCACCGCCCAAACCAAACCCCACCAAACCAAACAAACCACAGCTGTGTTAGGAAATTGATATACCTGGGCTAGTAAGAGCTGTTAATGAGCAGCACCGCCGAGCTTAGGTATGGCATCTCTGTGATGCGGCCATGCCATCTTCCTTTGTGAAACAGGCTATGCTGCCAGCTTTCCATCAGTGAGCTTTGTAGGCGCCATTTGTTGTAGTTTCTATCAAAACTAAGAGTCCCAGAAAAATCAGACCTATACCTGATGGCTCAGTACCTCTTCCTGCTACATGTTTGCAGAAACCTCAAGATGTGCTGCTTTTTGTGTCTTGAAAAGCCATGGAATGAAAAAGTATGACTGTATTTGGCATGCTGATTCATTAACTCTTTAGATTAGAAATAATGAGATTACAATGCTCTTTGTTGTACCAGAGAAAAGGCCACATTATACTATCTCCATGATTAATAATACAAACACTAAACCTCCTTGGCTCAGTCGCTGCATCCTCTTTAATTTCTGCAAATATCTCATTAAGACTAAATGCATTTGTTTACTTGTACAAGGGTAGTTGGGAGAGCTTGACCTTGCAAACCACGCAGTTTAAAAAGAGGGAAAACATTTTTGCTTTCCTCTCTATGCTTTCAGCGTTCCCTTTGTCCATTTCTCATCTGTATATTTTAAAATGATATTTATTAGACTCCATCAATGCATGCATGACACTGTGTTTCCTACCAAAAACAATCTTAAGCATTCCCTTAGTTTGTGGAGCAAGCCCTGCCTTCTCCTTCCTCTGTCCTCGTCCTCCCTCCCTTCTCCCTGGATGTGATTCTGATCCTCAATCCATCTGGAAGCAGCGCCAGATGGTCCTCACGCACAGCGTACAGTACAAGTCCTCCCAGTCTGGGATGGGAATTGGCACTGAAGCAAAATTGAGTTCAAAAGTTTAACCACCCTATAGTAATTTACACATCTACAAATAAACTGAGCTGTTCCTTGCTCTGTGCGTTATATGAAATGGCCTTTCATGTTGGGACTGCTCATGAGGAGGATATGGGGTTCTCATGGTCTCCATGGAATTTAGCAATAACACCACCATAAAATTATGGATTTCCCTTGTTTTTAAAGCTGACGGAGGCTGGGAGGATTTGAGTTGCTTTCTGTCTCCATGAAAATGAATCTTCAGGTTTTGTGTAATTTTTCTCTTTATGCTTTGTGAAATTCCCATGAAATGTGACACCTCAGGCTATGCAAACCCTATGTAAAATGGGGAACTGAACCATGAAAAATGCACATCCTTAACTACTAAGCAAAGAATAAGTAGTTGGGAAGTAGTCCCAGGTGCCTTTAAAGCCATTGTGGATGTTATATGATTTAAGTACTCAAACTGCATGAACAAGCCTTGAAAACAATGTACTGATTCCAACTAGTAGCAGTATGTTACAGAGTATTTCTGCCTTTTTGTAGGAAACTTTTAGCCTGAAGTATCCAAAAACTGATTCATTAGAGAAAAAGAAAAGCTGACACAAACATGTACACTTGCAGCTGTTAGGGAATTTACTGTGAATTACTTGTATTGAATACATGCACATAATACGCTGTAAAATACAGTTGGGAAAATAACGTTTGCTTATTCCCATTTGAAGATTAGATACTTCCACGGCTATTTGTATTGGCAGTTGCTAGGGTGCCACACGGAGTGCTCTATCCTAATACAGAAGCAGGGAAATTAAGTATGTTAAAAGGAGAAGTGAGAAGGAAGGGTCAGATGTGTCTTTTAAATGTAGGATAATTAGAAAGTGCTGACTGTTGCCTCATGAAGATGATTATTATATGATGTAAGGACATGGCAAAAATTAGATTATTTGAATGTCTTCAGAGTTAATTTCCATATCAAGATATGTTTGAGTTATTTTAAGTCGCATTTTAGCCCTGTCTGTCTGGATTTTTTGCAAATATGCATGCGTATGCATTTCTATTGACCATGTTCTCATAGGTGCGATCAGAAAACTGGAGCAGTGGACTGTAAACTCTTAAAATACCGTCTGTCGGTGCTACTTACTGCCCTCCTCCCCTCCCCGCTTCACCACCTCCCGTACGCAGGACTGGAGCCGCTGATGGTGTCATTGGAGTGAGGGAGGAGAAGGTGGGCCGGCATCTTCCCACTCCCCACCTGTCCCTGAGGGTTGTCGGTGGGCATGTGGGCAGGGGCTGGGCAGAGCTGGCGAGGCAGCAAAGCCGAGGTGCCGCAGGAGGGCAGACAGGTTTATGGCCTCTTTCCTCTGGAAGCCAGAGGGAGAAGAGTTGTAGTTTGGGGTCCCTGCCTGCTAAAACCCGATAAAGCACAGGTTTATCCCATTCCACCGAGTTTTACAGAAAGTGGGGATTGAAGAGCACCTTAAATTATGAACTTGGGAATTAAAACGTGATTTCTTTCTCTCCCTATTTCTGTGCAAGAGGGAGCTTTTCCTGTTTTCAGTGAGAGAGGCATTTCCATTTTTTTCCATTTAAATTCCTGATGCTGTGCTGTCAAGCTGGGAGAAGAGACTGTGCCCACCTCCTGCCCCACAGCAATATGGGACTGCTGGCTCCACCAGCTGCTAAAAATACTGTACCTCTGTGGTTTAGGATGGGGTATTCAATAATTTACCAGTTTGTTTAAAGCTTCTTCCCAGAGATTTTAATGAGAGATTTTACTGATGTAGGTGTCATGAAAAATAAGTCAATTTTTCCTTTGCCTTTTAATTTATTGACAGCAAGAAAAAAAATAATCTGCCCTCTTCCAGCCATAAAAGTACTTTGTTTTTTTCTCCTCACTCCTGGAGGTGATGAAAGCGATTAAATTAAAAAAGGAAGGGGTATTCAGGGTGTACAGGAACAGGGAGGATTGTAGGCCTGTAGACTTAAGACCAAGGCAGAAATCTTTCAGTTGCACAGACTGGTGCTTCCAAAAAGCAATGGGTAAGTTACAGGGGTGGGACAATGCTGGACTTGCCCAGTAATCTCAAAATCTCTGGATGAAAGAGAACATAGAGAAGAGGAGTTTAAGTTTTGCACCTGAGTGGCTCCATGTTATATCAGGCCTGAAAGGACACATTAAAGGGAGGAAAACAGTATGAGAGCCACTGAGAGGGTCTCTGTAAAGAAAGGTCTCTCTGCTGCTGGAAAGTCAAGGAGCGTTAACATCCCCCAGGAAAGATTTGGTTTAAGGGAAGATCCTAAGGGTTACCTTTACTGAAAGGCTGGGATGGACAGACTTTCTTTTGGAGTTTACTTTTTTCTTTTGACATTTCAGAATTCCCTGCAATAGAGAAACTTTAAAAATACTGGTGTTTGCCGGGAGGAGGGCTGTCAGATGGTTCTGCTGTTACAGCATATTGACTTTAATCACGGAAGTGCTTGCTACTTAGGATTTAGTATATCTGTTGTGTTTTAAGTGGGTTTATTTAAATGATAGGTGGGGTCTCAAAGACTTCTGCCAATACTGGGCAATATGCTGTTTCCTCCTACTCTACATTGTCACCTGCCTGGAGAAGGATCTCAGCTTCCTCCATCCCTGTCTCTCCTGTCTCTGTCTCCATCCCACCCCGTTCCCCGATGCCCTGACTTCCTAATTTTGTACTCCAAATCCCTGCTTCAAAAACAGCTGTCACTTTTAAAGTTATGCCCCAAATTGGCTTTGGGTGCAGCAGGCTTGCCCAGCACTCACTGCTGACGAGCTTCAAGTATCTGGAGTGACAAGGGTCCCTGTCTGTAGACCTTCACCCCAGGTGCTCCGAATCTCAGTAGCCTGCACCTGTGCGCAGAAGAGGGGTTTCGGGGAGCAGATGCAGAGCTTGTTTTCTCACCCAGGCACTACAGTGGACAAAAGTTTTGCTTTTAAGGCAGCAAATTTGAGACATGGTTTCCAACTTTTCAAAATTCAGTAGTGGGTCACCATAAGCTTGCTTTTAGTGTTTAGGTTAATATCTATGATAGAAACATTGATTGTGGTATTTATTAATTAGATATATTGGTTGCTAAGGATATTCTTTTTGTATGTGCTTTTGATAAAGGTTTCTTATGTTCTCTAAGGCAATTACGGACAAATGTACTAAGAATACTGTTAAGATTGATTAATAAAACTCTTGAAAATTAAGAAATACCTGTATGATCTTACTTGGCAGGCATGCAAGCCCCCTTTATGTGGAAGCTGATCCAGTCTTTGATCACACAGTGGTATGGCTTTTTCCACAGCTGCTCTGCTTCAGTTAGTGAGCACCATTGCACCTGTGCACTTAGCAAACACCTTTTAAATAGCTCGTCTTATCATCAGCGCTTCCCAAGGCTTTGGGATTTATTTTGTGCTATGCAAACTCTGTTATAAAATGTTTGTTTTCCTTATGGATTTTTCTGTGCTTTGTCACTAAACGTTATCCAAGAGCTGGAAGGGCAGCATTATCTTTGTGTAGCCGATAAGGAAATGAGGCACTTGAGAACAGACATAATCTGAAATTGAGAAAGATTCAGTAAACCCAAGTGCTGGTTTGGGGCTTGTCCTTGGGCTGGGTTTTCAAACCCGATATGGTACTTTCTGTTTATGCCTTTTTAGCCTTTATTCTTAGGGCTTCTTTTCCCGTTTAGACTCTTGTCCAGCCTTTCCTGGTTTTCTTTCTGTGATCTGTCTATACATTTTCCATTTCCCACATCAACTTCCTGTAACCTACATCAGTTTATCAGTTCATTTACATCATCGATCTGTTCATCAATGTTCATCAATTAATTTACATGAATTTCTTCACCACTTTAAGATGGATTAAATATCTTTTCTTCCCATCATCTCTTCCCACCTCTGCACTGTCTGTCCTGGCAGCACAGCTGTGTTTGTGTGATGGTGTAATGAACTTGACAGAGGAATGTGTTTATCTGAAAAATGAGGATGAAAAGGTGGATATATTGGGTGGGAAGAAAAGGTGGATATTTTGCTGTTGTCTTGGATTTATTTATTTTTTTTTAATACTGTTGAATTACCTAGTCTGGTTCTCTCTGGTGGGACACAAACCCCTGTGTCAGCAAAACCCTGAGTTTGGCCAGTGACAAACAAGGGAGTGTTGCAGTACATAGTCACTGCTTTGGTCTCTTACCTCTTGTCCATTTCTCTCCTCGACGTCACATCAGTCCTAATCTCTATGTTCCCTCCAGCCAAATAGATTTTAGTCTTTCCCATTATTTTCCTCATTTATCCCAGTCACTTTATTTCTCTTCGTAAGTCTCAAGTGCTCATCAGGCTTTCTGTCAGAGTTTCTCCCTTAATTCTTTCATTTCATTGAACCCCTCTGGGTTTAAATTTTGCTTCCTTTGGTGTTCAGATCAGAATTCTCCTCCCCACCATCTGAGTAACCAGACAGTTCGTTTAAAACAAAATCAAAACCAAATATCCTGTGAATTTAAAGAAGTGTTCTAATGTAAAGTTCTCATGTAATATCTTCATCATGAATTAGCAGAGCAAGACCTGATTGAGAAGTAAATGTTTATCAGAAATGTCTGTTGGAATCTTGCCTTTATATCAGTCGTTTGGAGTATATAAGGGCAGTTAAATATCTACTAAGCATGGTTTCAGATAATTCCTTTTGGCTGTATTATGGGACAGGATTAATCTCACCTGATCCCAGTTACCTTGTCTCAGGTAGTCAGCTTGACTCCTTGACCAAGAGAGAACACAACACGCCTTTCTGACTGAACTGGATTTGTACCCTTATTAGCAGTTTGTTACATATCTGCTGTTATCTTTTGTTTTTCTCAGTTTTCCATATGAGGTCATGAGTGTGTGTCTGCACTTACATTTTAACATAGAAGGAGCTTGAGTATTTGATGTGATTTAGTTCATTTTAATCTGAACTAGTTCCTCAAGAACAGCAGAGGGAACTCAGCAGACCTGTATGCTATCTCAGTTATGACAAGAAAGTAATTGGTGATACAGAGTCTCAGGCTGAATATCCATGGTCGTTTCCCTCAATTTGGTTTATTGAATGAGTGGTTGGAAAACAGTGAGTCTAGTTGTTTCTCTTCGAAGAGGTTGAATAAGCTGTTTTATAGTCAGCTTTATGAAAAGTATTTCTTCTTCAATGCCGTTCGTTACATTTGGTGTGTGTGTGGAAGGAGCTGAGGAAGGAGACAGAAACACATCAACCTGCACCTGAACTCAAGAGTTGGAGACAGTAAACATTTAGATTTCATATTTTCAGGCTTTGGGAATCCTGGTGATGTGATATGGTTATTGCTGTAGTTGATAGGTATAGTCAATGCTTATTATAAAAAGCCATTATGTGCTTAGTTGGTGTAATGGTTCCCTGAATCATCTAGTAAAAGAGCAAGAATTTGACTTTAGGGGCATCTCAGGAAAACTGGAATCCTATATTTGGTGTCTGAGGTTATGTACTGTGAACATCACCTTTCCTTAGATCTCTATAGACAAGTATGAAATGGAATACATGAGAGAACCTAAGATTAGGAGCTGACTTTGTAATGTTTTATACCCTTAGGACATGTACTATACAAACTATAACTGCTGTGTAATACATATCTTTTAGCCATGCTGATTCTAAAAGAAGAAGTTGGGAAGGACATTTGAAGAACCTGTAAACTCAGAGAACTGGATCTCCTATGACGACCTACATATAACTGTCCTGGAATGCTTGGGACTGCCAGGCTGGTCAGGATGGGAGTCCACCTGCCCCACAGGACTCGGTCAGAAAAAGACTTGTATTTTGTACTTGGTTCCACTGGAACTGAATGACACCCAAGAGCCCTGTATTTTCAAAGGTTGGACTTAGGTGCTTTCCATGACTGGCATTCATGAATGGCAGAATTGTCATTTCAAGGGGGTTTAACCTCATTGCTTCTGTTGAACAAAGACCTGAGTAGAAAGAGTTGAGCTTTCCAAAATCAGGAAAGAAAGCCCTAATTCTATTCACTAATCCACACCAGCAAAGCCAGCTTTTGGCCAACAGAACTATAGTGCACGTCCTTCCAAACCTGACGTAACAGCGATGTGGTTGGATGCGCCACCTTGAGCCGAAGTCATTGGACGTGGTGGTGGTCTGTGCTGTCCCAGGGGTGGTTGGCCAAGTACCATGGATGGGGTGGCTCAGCCAGGGGCTGCACAAGGCTTGGGGCTCACCCGCGGGGTAGGGGAA